>JAXGGA010022071.1:0-15583 GCA_038373865.1 Uloborus plumipes | reverse complement strand
CAAACCTGCTTGCTAGTAAGCGTTTTTTTATTGTATTAAGATTTTATATCTAAATTACTTTAAATTTTCTATATTTTTAGTTAGTGTTTAAAAACCGAAACAGATCAAGATAGCAAGCGGTAATGAAATAATGAAAGAATACAAATAGGAGAAAATGTAACAATTAAAATATAACAAATTGTTTCGACATTGCCTCAGATGCAATAAATGCTCTCCTGACTTAGGGCCCTGTTCCACATCAGAGACATTCCATGGTAACTTACGTTACATTTTGACCAATTCTTTGGCATTTAGCACCTCTGTGCAAGCAAATGGTGTCATATAAACCTTGTAAAAAAGTGATTTATGAAAATAGCAATCAAATGGGAAATTAAAATGCAAAAATCTTTGATGCATTTACATTTTACAAAATTTAGCAGCTTACGTTACACAAATTTCCCTCTTTGTGTAACGTAAGTTACTGTTTTATTTCTGGCTGCTAAATTTTGTAAAATTTAAATTCATTAAAGAGTTTTGCATTTTAATTTCGCTTTTGATTACCATTTTCATAAATCACTTTTGTACAAGGTTTATATAGCATCATTTGTTTGCACAGAGGTTCTAAATGCCAAAGAATTGGTCAAAAATGTAACGTAAGTTACCGTGGAATGTCCCATCAGCGTAAAACGCGACCGAAACCGAAAATCCGGGTACTTTCCATAGGACCACTATGTAATCCACATTTTACGTTTCTGTTTAATTTTCCTGCTTTACGTCAATGTGGAGCAAGGCCCTTACTCTCCTGCATTGCTACAAATTCATTAGTTTTCGTATTAGTTAAAAATATACTTAGTATAGTTAATTCTTGTTCGAACAATCATCCTAAGTTACATCCCCTTCCATTTATAAGGAATTTCCAAATGTTTTTTGTTTCATATAATTTTTGTAATATATTGCGGTAAGAATTAATATTAAGCAATTGCAATAAGTAATGTTGTGAGGGACGACTGCCCCGTCACTTTTTAGAGTTTAAAATTAATGATTAAAAGAAATAACATTTTACTCTGCGGACTGATTATTTTTACGCAAGTAAAAGTCGAAAATTAAATAAAAGGACTTTTTTCAGATTGTATCATAAGAATGGGGGTTGGAATTGAAAGGGAGTTGTCTACGGCGATTATCCGTCTTGAATTTTGAGGCCATATTCGTGTTATGTTTTATACACTGCCAAAAACAGATGTTGTTTTTACAGTATAATACAGCTAATTTTATAATAACTAACTGTAAAAATTGTTAATTTTACTGTAATTAACAGTAAAATTGCCAATTTTACACAAATAAAGTGTAAAATTGCTAATTTTACAGTTAATTACTGTGCATTTTACAATTTTCAACTGGAACCTCTGCTGCCAGTATTATACTGTTGCTTTTACAATATAATACAGCTAATTTTGTGGTACTAAACTGTAAAATTGTGGTAATAAACTGTAAAATTGCTGATTTAGGGTAATAAACTGTGAAATTGTGGTAATAAACTGTAAAATTGCTGATTTAGGGTAATAAACTGTGAAATTTCTAATTTTACAGTTTGTTACTGTGCATTTACAGTTTAAACTGGAACCTCTGTTGCCAGTGCTACACTGTAAAAATACTTTATTTTTTGCAGTTTGGTTAATTTATTTAGTATTGTAAAAATCGAATAATATACGCCAATTATCGCACAAAACAAAAGAAGAACTCAGCTTCAGAGGTACTGACTGCTACCCCCTTCCCTCTCCCACCCCACATTTCCTGCGATCCCCCACTTTTTTAGTGCACCAGTCGCCTCTGGTTAAAGGCTTACTTTTAAGGTACTTTGCCCCACACTGCAGAAAAAAAACCGTTGTTTTTACTGTCTAATATTGGCAGCAGAGGTAACTAGGTTTAAAACTGTAAATGCACAGCAATAAACTGTAGGACTGGCTATTTTACAGTTTATTACTGTAAAACCAGCAACTTTACAGTTTATTACCATAGAATTAGCTGTATTATACTGTAAAAACTACAGTATTATACTGGCAGCAGAGGTTCTAGTTTAAAACTGTAAAATGCATAGTAATAAACTGTGGAACTAGCAGTTTTACAGTTTATTACTCTAAACTAGCAATTTTACAGTTTACTACTGTAAAATTAGCAATTTTAGTTTATTACTGTAAATTCCTGTAAAATTAGCAATTTTAGTTTATTACTGTAAATTCCTGTAAAATTAGCTGTACCACACTGTTAAAACAACATCTATTCATTGCAGTGCACCAAAATGAGGTAAAATTTTGCATCATCTGTATACATAAATGACTACTTTTGTATGTATGTTCGAGGTAATCTTCAAAACAACTGTACCGATTTTAAGCATTTTTTCACCGTAGATAGCTACATTAACAGGAATCAGGATAGGCTATAATTTGTTTCTAAAAAACTTAGTTTCAAAAGTTATTATCAAAAACAGTAAATTTCATGTAGTTCCCCCATTAAATGATTACATTTTCAGTCAATTGTTGTAAAAATTTGTCGCCTTGCAACAAAAATATTAATAAAGATCATAATGAAAATTTTGAACCAAGGCCTCTCTGGAGTAAGAATGGAATGAATTTATTGCTTTCTTAGGATTTTTAAATTCATCTATGCCAATAATCGATACCGGGTTAAATAAAAGGAGAATTGACCTTGGCAACAGTTAGAAAATAGAAAGTGATTTTTTGGAAAATCACACGGATAAAATAAATAACGCATTTAAGTTTGATTTCACGTTCTCACAAAAATAGCTTTGAGAAGTACGATTCTGTTGAGCTTAGATGAAAGTTATATATTTATTTTCTTGGATTTGGCATGTTGCATTTAAACCCGTGCCACGCCGGGCACAACAGCTAGTCGCACTATAAATGATCTTCTAATGTGAAAGGATATATGGTGCTATGTTATGTTTCATTAAAAATATATTTAATTGACGTTTCTTTTTAGTGAAGAAAAGTATGAAGTGTCGAAAGATAGCATGGAGTTTTCCGTAAGTACTTTTAGCAAGTTACAAATTGAAGTATCAGTGTCAAAATAATTAAATGAGCAATGTGAATCAAATCAAATGTCTTATGATGATACTATCTTTAGAAATCTTATTATTTTTCGTCTCTTAGCAAATTATTTGATTTTTTCTTAACCTGCGGAAAATGTTCTTTGTTATTCGAGCATTTACATTTTTTATAAATAATTAATGACAAAATTTTTAATATAAAGGAAACATTTATTTCTTCACGTTAAACTATTTAATAGCGATTACAACAATATCTTCTGAAATATATCTAAATGTATATATATTTCAGTTTAAACATTTGAAATCCTAATCGATGTTTTCATAAATAAAGGTAAAAATACTTTTCGAACTTTTAGTGTTAGTCGCTTGAGTGGTTGCTGAAATAAACGATTCAATTTACTTTAATCGTCAGTAGTTCATTTACATTACACGATAAATAACTGCGAAAATGTCGTGGGGGGGGGGATGAGGCCACAAGGAATTCATTGTCTTAAGCTGAACAGCAGCAAGTTTAGTTTCTTGAAATCGATGATGTAAAATTAAACGGCTTTAAAACAAATCTACAGTTTACGTAGGATCTGGACCGGCAGGTATTTGGGCTCCCGGGAAGGTCATCAGAGGTTAAAAAAGTACGGAACCGTTCGAATTTCAATTTAAGGATTCGAAAATGGCGTAAAAAAAAATTTTCTCCCCGAAATAATTATCAGATTTTCCCGATTTTGGTCTCATTAGAGCAGGAAAAATACTTCATAATCAGATTTCCTTCCTACGGTTTGGAAAATTTCTAACCGTTAACTTCCTCAAGAAAATAGATACAGGCATTTTTAAATTAGTAAGGATCAATTTTAAATTATTAGATTTTAAAAGTCATCTGCGGTGAGCGTGAGTGAAATAATTCGCGTAAAAAAAATCGTGGAAAAGAAAAGCTGAATAAATATTTGCTGCCATTTTTTCCCTTGTAAGTATGAAAAAATAAAATTGCTGCTTTTGATTTTAGGCTTTTCCTGTAACGAATAGATCTCTTTTTTTTTTTTTTTTTTTTTTTTTTTTTGC
Source organism: Uloborus plumipes (assembly GCA_038373865.1). Classification (NCBI taxonomy): domain Eukaryota; kingdom Metazoa; phylum Arthropoda; class Arachnida; order Araneae; family Uloboridae; genus Uloborus; species Uloborus plumipes. The sequence goes on along the minus strand of JAXGGA010022071.1, from coordinate 11,487 downwards.
GATTGATTCGTTTTTGTGCAGCGTGCTGGCAAAATGTCGACTTTAATCTGATTAGGACTTAAAAACACGCTTCACTTCACACAACTTTTATTCTCAGGGTAGACTGTGCAAAGCCGGCCAATGCAGCTAATGACGTCATGAAATAAACAACAGTAATTCGAGGCCGTATTTGCTACTTATAAACTTTTGCTTGAGTTATCGGATGTATGGTCAAAATATCCGGTATTTATCAAAATATCGGATATTTTCGGAAATATCATGATGTTTTCGAACTACATCATTTGATTCAAAGATAACAAACTATTTATAATTACAATAACTGAAAGTTGTGTTACTAAATAATTCAATGTCATTAATTGTATTTGATTACTGACTAATGACGAAAATATGTTTTTTGCAGCCAGGATGTAAAGAAAATGAAGAGGCTGAAGCGTAGTAAGTATAACGCTGGCTCTACGTTTATATATATATTTATTTATTTATGTACTTTAAAAATGGGTACTTTTGTTTCAACAGCAGAAAAGTTGTAGATGTATATTTGTATTTTGATGGTATGGAGACAACAACTTACACTTACAGACCAAAATATGAGGTAAGCAGCTGTAATGTAGAATAATTTCAATTCTTCAAAATGATGATTTTCAAAGAAAGAAACAAATTGCTACGTGGAATATAATTACAGTTCGCTCTACTACATTTTCTTCGATTTAGATGCACAGGGTTCGCCATAAGACTAGACAAACCTCTCACAACCCCTTCTCTCAATAATTGTTTTGTAAAATGCCACTCAAAGCGTACAATTTTTTTGTTGCAATTGTAAAGATGCGTTATGCTTGGTTTTAAATTTACCACTTTTACCATTAACTTCTCCACTTGTGACGTCAGCGGCGGAAATGAAACAGCGACTGAGAGTGTTTTAAGATTATTTTTCAAGAAAAAAAAATGTGTCAAAATTTTGTAAAAAGTTATTTTATCTCATGTTTTCGACGTGCTCGTTCAGAATTTTTTTTTTTTTTTTTTGAATTTTTTGAAGCAACTTAATTATACTGTGTGCAACGAGAACTGGCGGCTCAAAGTAAAATTAATCTCTCGCTCTCCGCACTTTTTCCCTGATGATTGTCACAATTACGGCGGTAAGGACTATTTCCCCACTTAGCTTTTGCAACAATGGTTAAATGCAAGCGGTTAAAATTGCTTTGTGCGTAAACTATTATTCCATTGAAAAGTCAACGTTCATAGAGCGCAACTTTTTCTTAGAAGTTTTTGCTTTATTAATGTATGACTAGATTTGTTAGAAAACGTTGAGAAATAACTGAGACATGAGAATATAAATAAAAGCGTAAGCCTAATTCAATAAACATACAATGAATGAAATGCCTTAACAGCAGTGCATAAAAAAAGAGTGGAGCTGTTTTTTTTTTTTCGCACGGTTTTCATGGAGACGACGCAAAATTTCTAAACTTGATACGCCGATTTTAAAGTAACCGAGTATAGCACTAGCATAATGTGCACGATATCTATTCTTTTGTGGATTTTGCAGAGAATACTCACAGACTAGATGTGCAACGTCGATGTTTATCTAACAGCGATATTTTTGAGCTCGATGTTTTTTCTTTTTCGATGTTGATGTTTATATTTTAGTTAAAAATATTTGTAAAAATGTGCGATAATTATTATTTGCTCAAAAATTTATACCGTTAATCAGTAGCTATAGTATTTATTTCATTGATAGTTTTCTGTGATTGCTATCGATGTTCGTTAAACCAATGCCTCTTAAATAATAAATGCCTACTGCTTTCTGGTTTTTAGCACAGAGCAAAATTTCTCCCTTGGTTCACGATGCACTGCCATCTATATCGGAGTTCTTCGAGACAAGGGAAATTAACGCTTGGTTGATTTCTAAACTTCAATGTTTCGATTAGCCAATCAAAAAATTTAATTCGAATATTGTTCAGATTTATCACCATAACAACGGCATCATCGGATTGCCGCAAGGTGGCGCTCAAAGTGGAACCAATGTCGCCCGTAGCGAAGCAAATGAAGTAGGCATTTAGTATTTAGGAGGCATTGGTTAAACACCGCTGATATGCCTTAACCGTTTTTTTTTATTTCGATGTTTTTCATTTTAGTAAGAAAATTTCATAAAAATATGCAGAAAAATGTTGCATCGTCAATAAGTAGTTACTCCTTAGAAAAAGTTTTCAATAATTACTTTCTTTGTTTTAATACGGATATTTTTTAACCGTCGTTGTTTTGCGATTGATGTTTCTTCTATGTCGATGTTTTTATATTTTAGCAGAAAAAAAGGGACTCATAAAAATACGCTGTAAAAATGTAACATTGTTAATCAGTAATTACGGAATATGTTTCACAGAATTTTCTATTAATTAACATAGATGTCTTATGGAAACTGTTTTTACGGGAGACAAAGAAAAATCGTAATAAATCCATATGCAAAGGTGCCCACGTGGGGGGATTACGCGGTCAAACTTTGGGGGGGGGGGGATTTTTTAAAAATAATTTACTTATTTATTTAAATTATTTGTTAATTTATTTTTTTAATTTAAATTATTTCTTTTATTTATTTGTTGTCATTTATTTATTTATTTGTGTGTGTGTGTGTGTGCTTGGAATGTCTGGAAGGGAAAAAATCCGATTCGATTTTGCTCATAATTAGTACTTTTAATAAATTAATAATGTATAAAAATAAATAAATAATATTTTTAAAAAAATAAATAAAATAAAAAGGAGCGGGGAAAAAAGCACAAGAGGGTTGTGACATTTTGGAGGGGGGAATTTGTGCCATTGAGCTTGGGGGGGATAGGACAAGCACCACTGTCCATATGAGTGATATAAGGAGGTGCGATGCAACAAGGGGCTACTATGCATTCAAATTTGTACGAAATATATTGAAAAAAAAAAGATCGATATTTCGGAACATCGATGTTTGAAAACATGGGTGTTTTTTACTCGATGTCAATACCATAAATGCTTTAATTTATAACATCGATGCCTCGTCATCGATATTTCACTCTTACAGACTTAATATGCGGATGGGGGGGGGGGGGGGTCAATCTTTTTTGTAGACACTTCACAAATAAGAAACATTAATTTTTTCGTCGTAGCTTTTTTTTTTGCTAATAACCTCCCAGTTTAATTCATCTACTGCTCTTATTTCATTTCTAATTGGCCACGAGCATTTTTTTTTTGGATAATATTTTTTCTTTCAATTTCAATACTATTAACTGCACCTTTTTCTCTCTTTCTTTTTTTTATTAATTGTTAATTTACTTTTTCTAATTGATCACGAGTATTTTCCTTTTAGATAATATTTTTCTTTTTAATTTCAATACTATTAACTGCTTTTTTTTCTTTCTTTCATTTTTTATTAATTGTTCATTTATTTATATATATATTTGAATTTTTTATTTATTTATTTTAAAAAATACAATTTAATTCATTATTATTATTATTATTTAATCTTTTTTTCCTTTTTTTTTCTATTTATGTATATACATTTTTTATTACCTTCATGTAAATATTTTTACTTATCTTTTTCTAATATTTATTTTTTATTGAGCAAAATTATTTTCTTCTGTATATACCAAAATTGAACGTTACCCATGTGAGCTGTTTGTAAATTCTCGTCCCATAATTTGTTAAATTTAATATTGTTGAATATGTGCAAAGAGGAATGGCTTATTTGGAAAGAAAAACAAGTACCTATAATTCATCTCTTGCAGAATATCGAGGCGTTCAGTTATATGGGTGGATATGTGGGCATATGGCTTGGAATCTCCCTGGTGGCTGTGTTCGACTTCCTGGAGACCCTGGTGATGGTTCTCAAATATCCATGCAAGCGGTTCCTCCTTCACCAAAACAGAAGCAATCGAATCAAGCAGTTGCAGAAGATGCACCGAAACTTATAAAAAAAAAATTCCCGTAGGTCAATTTAAGGTCACTATATAGACAGGCCGAAGCATCAAGCTTAAGTTCGACCTCTTTGGATCCAATTCATTTACTTTTACTTTCAATTTTTGATTCTTGGGGAGTAACGACTCCTAAATACTAAATGCCTACTACATTTGCTCGCTACGGGCGACATTGGTTCCACTTTGAGCGCCACCTTGCGGCAATCCGATGATGCCGTTGTTATGGTGATAAATTCAAAAAAATACTTGAATTAAATTTTTTGATTGGCTGATTTCAAAATGGAAATTTAGAAGTTAACCAATCGTTGATTTATCTTGTCTCGAACAACTCCGGTAGATGGCAGTGTGTTGTGAACCAAGGGAGAAATTTCACTCTTTTCAAAAAACCAGACAGCAGGCAATTAATATTTAGGATGCATTGGCTTGGGTTGCCAGAGCAAAGTTTGCCAAGATTTGCCAAATTCACGTGCCTGATAATTGCTCACAGAGAAAAATCACCGAAACGCGATATTTGGCCAGAAAAGGCAACCACTCATCAACCACCAGAACATACCACGAGCTGGATCCAAAGGGGTAAAACTCAATCTTGATACGTCGGCTCATCTATATCTTAGGTCAATCTAAGGTCACTATATAGACGAGTCTAAGGCCTCCATATATACCGGTCGACGCATCAAGATTAAGATCAATCACTTTGAATCCAATTTACTTACTTTTACTTTCAATGTTAGCTAGGGACATTGTCAAGATCACGTGCCGGTAATAATTGCTCACAGTTAAAAATGAACAAAACGCGATAACTCGCCAGAAAAGAAAACCACTCAAAAACACACGCGCTGGATCCAAAATGGTGAAACGTAATCTTGATGCGTCGGCCTGTCCATGTAGGGGCCTTCGACGAGTCTAAGGCCACTATATAGACGAGCCGACGAGATTTTGTATCAGATCTCTTTTAACGCATTTTTCTCGCGATATTTATTGCACTTCCTTTACTGTAAAAACGGAGCTACTACTGTTGAGTCAGAACAAATAGCATTCGCTGTTGATCAAAAAAGAAAAACAAGGAATAAATAATCTTCACCTTTTAAGTATTTTCATGAAATGTGATGTCAAATGAGATTGCTGATATTTTTCCATTTGGAGGCAAGTAATCTCTCATAAAAGAAGGAAAGGGTGCCACAGACTGATGAGTCCACAATAAGGCCGAAACTGCAGTCTTTGGATGGAATAACCGAGTTGGTGGTATATTGCATGCATTCCTGCCTTAGCCCTGGGAGGTGACTTATTGCACACTGAGCAGTAGCAGTTTACCATGTCGCTGTTTCGAGGGATTCCCACGACATAAGGGTCCCGAAGAGGATATCAAAATGCTCAATAAATTGCTTTGCGAAGGCTTAGAGGTCCCAAAATAAGCACTGCGACGGGCAGGAGGGCCCCGATTGGAGGTCAAGGGAGGTCAATGGAGACCTCCTAATAATTTCCGTATTCGGCACTTTTTGCTGACGATTCGGCAATTTGAAGACAATATTGCAACGTTGAGATTATTTGTTCTTTTTTGTTTTTAGAACTGTTTTTTAAAAGATGCCTAATGTTTTTTCTCACTAAACGTTATGCTCTCACTAAACCTGTACTTTATCATTTGGTAAAATTGGAACTTCATTCGGCAAATGGATAATTTTCCCCCTCCCAAACATTTAGTTCTGGGCGCCCCTGGGAACGGGCCCTTAAACTAGTAAATTCTTCATTAGACTTACCTTAATTTCAATTCCATGAACCTATATCCTCAGAAAAAAACTTAAATTATTTTTTTTTCTTTTCAGAATGTTTCAAAAAAACATGTTAATGAAATCGTCACGCCATGGTGAAACTGACTATAAATTAATAAGATATAATCGCCGTTCTTGTACACACTAAATAAATTATTTGTTCACACTATTGCAGCACGTTGTTTCATTTTCTTACATCTAAAAAAAATAGCCTTTCTAAAATGATTGTTTAATAAATGTTCTACACATCTTAAAACAAGCTACGATCAAATTTTGTTCAATTTGATGGTCGAATTAGAGGTAAGAAAAGAAAAACGTTTTCTGATTTGAATTTCATTCAGATTTGTTTGTTTCTTTACCAAAACAGTTATTTTTCCAATACAAACTCTTTTTCTAAAATTTTTATGTGTATAAAAATTACGCACTTGCACAGAGAATTATTATTATTATTATAATTGTTGTTATTACGTAGTTTTAATGCAGCATCGGCCTCTTATTCCTAGACCTCGACATTTTTACCAATTCTGCTCATCACTAATCCTCACCACAACTAGCAAACGCCGGCCACCTTGTCTAGTGGTCAAGGAAGCTTGACCGCGGATGCAGGGTCTCGGGATCGAATCTCTGCTGGGACATGGATGTACTTCTCTCTCCTGTCTTTGTCTTTTAATTGTGAATGTGTTTTTGTGCTCTGAATGATTGCCTACCCTGTAGGGTCTTTGTAGAAAGTGTGTACACCAAATTACGGTACAGTTGGAGAAGTGAAGCAGCGCACCACAAAGTGTGAGCCTATACTCGACTGCAACCTCTCTTTACAAAAACATCGTGACGTTAGACTATGAAAAACGAGTTCGATAAAACGCCACAGCCTACTTGGCGAATGAGAGGAGATCGCTGACTGCTTGTGAGCTCTTATTGGCTTCTCCCGTAGTGACGTTCAGTGTCGAGTTAAGATGCTTTCTAGTATAGTTGTCACAAGATAAATACAACAAAAATTCGCAAAGCCCCCTTCTCCAAATACGGGAGGTAGATATGCTGCATCCTGTATAATATAATTTCTTCAAGGATTTGCATTGACACAGCACACACTGCAAAAATGAAACGTTTTTACAGTATAATACTGGCAGCCGAAGCTCCAATTTAAAACTGTAAAATGTACAGTAATAAACTGTAAAACTAGCAATTTTACAGTTTATTACTGTAAAGTTAAAAATTTTACAGTTTAGTACTGTAAAATTATTTATTTTACAGTTAATTAGTATAAAATTAGAAATGTTTACAGTTTACTATACTATAACATTATTACTATAAAATTAGAGGTATTACACTATGAAAACAACATTCATTTTTAGTTTCTTACTATAAAGTTAGAAATTTTACAGTTTATTACCATAAAATTTCGCTGTATTATACTATAAAAGCAACAGTACAATACTGTCAGCAGATCTTTCAGTTTAAAACTGTAAAATACACAGTAAGAGACTGCAAAATGAGAAATTTTACTGTTTATTACTGCAAAAATAGCAATTCTACAGTTTAGTACTGTAAAATTAGCGATATTTTCAGTTTATTACTATAAAATTAGCTGTATTACACTGTAAAAACAACATTAATTTTTTACAGTGCATATATATGGACTTATTTTTGCGGAAAAGCTCGCACTTTAGTATAAAATAACTCAAGACAATACACACTACAGATGCATTTATTACATTTGAACTAATAGATATAATACATCAACAAATTTAAGAGATTTTTTGACAGATTTTCTTCTGAAACTCGTGTTTAGATAGTCTGAGTCAAGGGTGTAGTTGCAATTTTCTCTCGACGCTCGGTGCAGTTTTTTATAAAGGGAAAGTGCAGAGGTGAAGTTGGGTATCAAAATGTTTTCCTTTGAAAAATCTCCATGACATTTTTCTACTTATCTCATTAAAACAAAATGGATCATTTAATTCTATTTAAATTAATTTTTAAATTTGTTTCCTCTAAAGAATATGCTTCTACACATGAAAACATTATACAGAGTGCAATAATTAACTATTACTTTGAGACGGGATTAAGAAAGAGAAAATACACTGTAAATAACTATTTGATATCATGCATTATACTTTGCTCTGAGGCAAGGATGTTCTTTTGCTTTTAGTTATTCATTTTTCATTGCAGTATTTGGTAGGAAATGGAAAAGTACCAACAACATTCGAAGCGCTTGACATTCGTAAGATGTTTAATAATATTTTTACATTACTGAGGCGTCATTAAAAGGTAATCGCAAAAAATATATCTATGTACATAAATGACTACTTTTGTATGTATGTCCGGGTTAATCTTCCAAACTACTGGACCGATTTTAACCATTTTTTACTGTAGATAGTTACATTAACAGGGAGCAGGATAAGCTATAATTTATTTCCAAAAAACTTAGTTTAAAAAAATTATGATGGTATAGTAAATTTCATGTAATTTCCCCATTAAATGATTAAATTTTCCATCCATTGTTGCAAAAATTTGTTGCCTCGCAACAACAATATTAATAATAATCATGATGAAAATTTTGAACAAAGGCTTCTCTGGAGTAAGTATGAAATTGATTGCTTTCTTAGGATTTTTATATTCATCTATGCCAATAATCAATACCGGGTTAAATACAAAGAATTGATTTTGGCAACAGTTACAAAATAGAAAGGGATTTTTTAAAAAATCATACGGATAAAATAAATAACGCATTTAAGTTTGATTTCATGTTCTCCTTCACACCCAGTTAATCTACCGCATGGTCATAAAAAATACCTTTGAGAAATATAAAAATTCCTGTTTCAGGAAAAACGCTAAAGATTTCATTCCTGTGATGAACACGATGAATACTTTTTAAAAAATGTTCTAATGCGTCTGTTTTTTTTTTCTTTTTTTGATAAACAACTGTGATTTATGGTTGGAAAGATAAAAGTTTAAACTTCTTAATGATACAAAAAAGTAAAAATCGAATTTTCGGCAGAAATTGCCCCACTTGGTTCACTTAAATTAGCAAAAAATCTTCCACAAAAATATAATTGCGATAGAAAAAGAAGTTCTAGCCAAAAAAGCAGAAAATCAGGTTCAAAAATTTAGCAGGAACATTCATTTTTACTTTCTTCTATATCTAATATATAGAAGAAAGTATTGGTTTCGTGAAAATTTTCGAATGTCGAATTTTGACGGATTTGCACGTTTTGAGGTGCGCTGAGTCCATTTCGACCATTTTTGGAAAATGTCTGTCTGTCTGTCTGTGTGTGTGTGAGTCTGTATGTGTGTGACCAGTTTTTGTGGCCGCGCTAGAGCAAAAACTACTGAATGAAATCGAACAAAAATTTTTGCACATATGTACCACCATGTGAACTGGTGCACCTGACTTTTTTTAGCGAATTCCTCCAAGGGGGGTGGAGCAATCGCACGTGTTCTGCGCGGGGGTGATTGCTATATCTCAGGAAGTAACCGGCGAAATCAAACGAAAATTGGTCCATAGGTAGACCCTACTGAGTACAGGTGCTGATTCAATTTGTTTGTCAATATCTCGAAGGGGGGTGGAGCAATCGCACGTGTTCTGCACGAGGGTGACTGCTATATCTCAGGAAGTAACCGGCGGAATCAAACGAAAATTGGTCCATAGGTAGACCCTATTGAGTACAGGTGCTGATTCAATTTGTGTGTCAATATCTCAAATGGGGGTGGAGCAATCAAAAGTGCTTATTTTGTCATTGCACCTACTGTATCTCGGGAAATATTGCTGCGATTTGAATGAAATTTGGAATAACACTAACCCAATATGGAAGCAAGCATCGATTAAATTTTGGCGCCAATCGCCCCAGGGGGAGGGTGTGGTGATTTTTGCGCTTAGTCAACAATGCAAAAAATTAATTCATTAAAAAATCGCTTTCACGCTATTTAATTATCAAAACAGCTGAAAACTTTCAATGATTTGAAATTTTTAACTGTTGCCAATTTCTTTTTACTAACAAATAAAATGTTTGCAATTAATCTAAACAAGGCTTTTGCAATGATTTCCAATTTCGCTCATTGATTCTGCATTTGCAGGGCTATTACGATAATTGGGAAATTGTAGCTGTCTCCAATTACTCGGGCGAGTACGTATTTTATTTTGTAACCGGAATTCATAAGATAGATATAGAAGAAAGTTTCGTGACGGCCACGACAGCTAGTTTACTTTTAGCTGTTACAAGAAATCGTAATAAATTGAACATAAATAGTGTATAACTTTTAGGACAACTAATAAGCAAATTTTATTAAACCATTTCAAATGCAGACACTTATTATGGTGCTAGGACACAAAAAGTCATTGTGCTATGGTGGGAACAAATTTTTGTTTTAAATGTGCAAGACAATACACAGTAATCTTTTATATATATATATCAATTAGGTGGCGTGAACGATAAACATTAAAATATTTTTTAAAGTTTCTGGAAAAGCAAGATTCTTTTTTTTTCATCCTACGTCAAGCATCGGTCGCGTCAGCCATGAACCCTCTAGAAGCCCGATAAAAACTAGTCTTATTTGAAAGTTATCTTGAGAGTAGCAGGCACGTAGCTAGAAATTTTTAAGGAGGTGGAGGAGGGTCCAAGGCTGCACGAACGCTAAATCAAAAAGACTAATTGTTATATACACTAATTAATGTTAATTCAATTGAAACTGATTATTAAAATACGATAACTTAAAAACGAATGAATTAATAAGTGATGCTGGTACAGGGATGTCTTTGCAACAAATTTTAGTTGTCGCGTTTTGAAGTTTCATCAATTAAGCAATTTTTTTCAGATTTTCTGCATCAAATTTCGCAAATTTTCTACTCATGCTTTTAACTAGAAGTTGATCTAAATTTTCTGAAAATATATGACGCTAATTCAATTCAAAACTCGTTATTTTCGCATGAAAAAAAAATGTAATGCCGTTACAAAATTCGGCAAGAAATTTTCGGAGATTTTTGCAACATTTCTTCTTTACTTCAAACATACATGCAGAAAATTTGCAGAATGACTCAATGCCAATGAAGAATCTCGTGTTCTAAATAAATTCGGAAGCAGAGACAACTACCAATTGATAAGAATATTTAAAGATACAAAAACGTTTTTCTTGAAGCTATTTTAGAAAAAGCGTTGTTGCAAACTGCAAAGTAATCTGAACTGGAAAATAAAGACAGTGGTTTTTTGGGAAGAGGGGAGTCCGGTACCCCCGGATCCACCCCTTGGCTACGTTCCTGAAAAGTCTAAGAAAGACCGCGCAGAGCAACTGGTCAAGTGAATAAGATCCAGAAAAGTGTCTGCAGAGCACAGGACACGGTCTGGAATACTGGCGACTCCAATACAGTATAGATGGCCTTGTAGAAAGTCATGTCAAGCGAAAATTCTAAAATTAGCAGTAAAAATCGAGTTTGGAAGTCTCATAGGGTGAGGAGACTGTTAACTAAAGCAGCAGATCACTTGCAACATCAATACCACCAGCTTCGCTCACTTCTAGAGAAAAAAGTGTCACTAGTATCCCATCTCGGAAACGATTCTTTTACATATTTCGGTGCATCTCCCTCATCTGCTTGATTCGATTCCTCCTCTCCTTGTAGAGGAGGAACCGCTTGCACGGATACTTCATCATGATCACCATGGTCTCTAAGAAGTCGAATACTGCAACGAGGGAGATTCCCAGCCACATGCCCACATATCCACCCAAATAGCTGAACGTCTCAATGTTCTGCAAGAGAAAAAACATATTTTGAACATTACGAAGCAATGAAATAACAAATAATA
>JAXGGA010022070.1:0-15587 GCA_038373865.1 Uloborus plumipes | reverse complement strand
TAAAGGAGAAAAATAAAAGAAATTTTCTGTTGAAAAACGCATGAAGAATAAGCTATAAGTACCAAAACAATGAAAAGCTTCAATTTGCGAAGTATATATATTGCGAAGTATATTATAGCTCAATCCATTGATACGAGTGTGACATTTTTACCCACATGTTGCAATTTATTCCCGAAATTTTAAAGTTTCGTTTTCAGTTGTGATTACTTAGAATGTAATGAGCCTTGATCACATGACATATCAACTTTCTAAAAAAAAGTTTTGTATTCGATTAAATTCGCTTTGTACGTGTTACGGTTGTGACTCTACAGTCATGTCCGCTACATGTACAAATCATTATTCTTCAAAAACATGAAAATTTTTGAAAAGTTGATACTTAATATTATGATACATGACGATTTCTTAAGTATATAAAAAAATACCAAAGTTTCAAATTCCTAGAATAAGGGGCAAATGCGTCTAAAAATGTCATTTGAGCAAAATATATATTTCTCGATTGAGCAACTTTTTTACTATTTATACACAAAAAAATAAATAATTTATCGTTCAGGTCCTACTTTCTAGGACAGGTAGCTCTTTTCCTTTTCGTCGTGACGTATTCTAATGAGGGTGAACTCATCAGACTTTTGGAACTTTTAATTTCCATTCGTTCTGTGGGTTTTGACCTAATTAAGACAAATTTTCAAGTGACTGGAAATTAAAGACTCTGGCCAACCCTTTTCTCGTGCATAGAAGACTCTTGGAGTAATGGAACGGAGAAACTTATCACAATATATTTTTCTACTCGACCCTTTGAAAGTTCAAAGAGTTTTCTGTGTTTTAAAATAGGGATATATGGGGAAAAGTGAAGCAGAGATAAAACTTACTTTTTATTAAACTTGAACAATCTGGATAATTTGTTTTAAAAATACATTAACGTACATTAACAAATAACAATAGATTTAATAATGAAGCTAGCACTGAAATATTCTTTTTCATTTTTGGCGGGAAATGTGTGCTTTCAAAACGAAAAAAAAAAAAAAAAGATTAAAAATTAATCATTTTTTGTTTGACTTATAAAAATAATTGAAGGGGCAAGTGGATAAAGGTGATATGGAACAATTTTTTTAATTTATAGAAAAAACTTTAAAAAAAAATGCTGTGTTATTTTTTAATGGATTTTTCTCAACGGGTAAAACGGTGTCATATTCTTCGTTACCAAGCATTTCTGTGACTAAAGGGACATGATACTGACGGACTTATCAACCTTCATCCATGGTAAAAAGTAAGTTTCAAAAATTGTCCCATATCACCTTTATCCATATGCCCCTTCAATTCCAAGCTGCTGATAAACAGCTTGTTTCAGTGCACTTCTTGCAAAGCTACAATAACCAAAGACTGTATTTCGTCCTTGTCGCTTTCAAAAAAAATATTCCTCCCTAAAAAATTTACCCTAAAAAATATTCATCCATGGTAAAATGTAAGTTTCGAAAATTGTCACATATCACCTTCATCCACTTGTAAATTCAATTCTCCTTAAAAACATGAATAAATAAATGAATGATATAATAAAGAATAAATAAGGAAACAATAAATGCATAAACGAAATAATTAAAAAAATATGGAAATAAATAAATAAATAATGGTACATGTAAAATAGTGAATAAATAAGAAAATAAGTGAATGAATGAATAAATAAGTGGATTAATAAATAGCGAGATGAATGAATACGAAACTGATTTAATAAATAAAAGAATAAGTAAATGAAATAAACTATCTCAATTGCGATGCATGCCCTAAACCAGTAGTTCTCAACCTTTTCACGGCTTACGCCCCCTTTAGGAGTGAAAATTTTTCCAACGCCCCCCTTTATGTTACAAGTGAGAGTTTTTGCGAAAAGAGGTAAAACGCTTAAAATAATTTTCTTCCAGAATTTTACAAAACGGTTAAACAACATATATTTTTAATCGGTAGAAATTATTATATATACAATTAAAATGACGAATTTAGAAATAAAAAAACTCTAGGCTTAAAAAATATTCTACTTTCAAAAGAAATAGCAAAATAAGATAAAATAGAATAGAAATAAACAAGCGAAAAGAAATTTTCATTGGAAACAATGAGATGAAATAAAAATAAACACGCAAAGCATTTTTTTTAATCATTCAAAATATGAAAGGAACACTCGGAAATACATGTTAGTGAGATTTTTGTACTTGGTGGTTCAAAGCCAGTTTCCTCAGTCGGCTTAGTATTTTTTGTAAGGTGAAGGCGCAAGTCCTCCCATCTTGGGACAATTTGGAGTTGATATCTCTTTTTAGCCTACTTTCCCGTTAAAAATAAAAGAAAGACGAAAAAAGTTTTTAAAGTAGCTTAATGCATCTAAAAAATATCGCCAAGTCCAAAAAATATCGCCAAGTTAAAAAATATCGCCAAGTCAAAAAAAAATATCGCCAAGTGAAAAAAATAAAAAGGTAAAATGAATATCGAAAAATTAAAAATTTGAAAGTAGGGTATTGAGATGGGGAATTTGTGTGTCGGTCGGTCGGTCGGTCGGTCGGTCGGTCGGTCTGTCTGTCCCCCCCCTAATAACTTTTGAATGAACAGTCCGATTTGGACAAACTTTTTTTTGTTGGAAAGATCTCGGCGAGTACAGCTCATTCCCATATTTGATTTTTTGATTTGAACAATTTTTGGTTCAAATTTGAGCCGTTCAAACAACCGGTCCCGCGATACTAACTTTTTAATGAACAGTCCGATTTGAACAAACTTTTTTTTGTTCGAAAGAACTTTTCAAGGATACTTCATTCCCGTATTTACATTTCCGATTTGAACAATTTTTCGTTCAACATTGAACCGCTCAAGCAAGATGTCACCCCTAATAACTTTTGAGTAAACAGTCCGAAAAAAAAATGACTGACTGTGCAGACGATTTTTTGTTTATTTATTCATTTGTTTTATTGAATTTATTATTATTATTATTATTATTTTTGGCAGACGATTTTTTTTGTAACAAAAATGTTTCATTCACCAGGGCATTTTATTCTTTATTTATATTTAACAACTGGCAACGGATTAAAAGTGAAATTCGAGACATTTTATCAACGGACGAGTTTTTTTTCTTTTTTTTTTCTTTCTTTGATAAAATGTGTTTTGATTTACTTTGTACTTTTAATTTTTTTTTTTTTTTTTGAAAACAATTGAGGAATTTTTCTACGGAAGAACTGTAACAGTTACATTCTTTAAAAGGTGCGACAAAACTTTATTTATTCATTCATTTACTTTTTATGTGTCTATTTCATCTGATGAGAGGGGTATATTTTGCTTTTAGAAATCAGCTTCAAGTGCTAAAAAGGTATGTTTGACATAATTTTTAGTCTTAGATAATCAAGAGAATAATGATCAGATGCTGGAATGCCGATGTCGATGTACGGGAAAGTAGGCTCATTTAGTTCTTGACAGAACTTCTTGTTTGTAACTAGAACAGTGACAACACTGAATCCTCGTTCGACGAGGTAGGAAGAGGGTAATGTAGATAAAAACAATTTGACGATAGCCCGTAGTGCAGCATAAAGCCTACTGTTTCCCTGCAGCCAAAATCCTGTAACATTGTTAACATTTTGGAAACCAGCTTTTAAAGTTTCATCGGTTGAAAAATCAAACAATTCTTCCTGATTCTGAACATCTGCTGTCACAATATTTTCAAAAGGGTTCATGATCCATTGAAGAACGCTCAGAGACAAAATATCCTCAAGACGCTCAGAGAAGTCTTTGTGAAAAGACTGCAGATGTCGGCAATAAACGTGAGCATCATCAAAGGAGATTTCACTAAAAATAAACTATGAAAGTAAATGAATGAAATGAGCAAAAGCCAAAGTGAAAATACTGAGGTCAAACCAAACAGTCAAACTGGGCGGGCACTTTAAGCATTGTACATTAGGGTGGAGCGAAAAAAATGAATTTTTGATTTTCGTAAACGGGTACCTTTCATTTACTGTGAATGAGGAAAAGTAACAATTCTGTAAAATATTTCACTTTTGCGACGTTATCTTTAGTCTGCGCATTTGGCCTAAAGTTTTGAAATTTTTGAATTTTTTTAGATTTTTCAATTTTTTAAAAAAAATATTGCAAATAATAAAACTAGTGACGGGTGGTTAGTAAATGGAAGAAAAAGGTTTGAAATATACAAAGAATTTTTAAAACCATTTTAGATTACAATTTCAGTCTGCGCATTAGGCACAAAGTTCATCAAATTTCCCAAAATTTCTGATATTTTCAACATTTTTCTAACTCAGTATTTCCCTCCCAATATTCACTTGAAGTGTCTTCAAACCTGGTTTTATTCATTTTGTTATTAATTTGAACCGTGCAACTCTTCGCTAGCTCTTGTGGACCCAGGACTCACCATGAGGAGGTAAGCGCACTTCGAGTCCTACACGTGAGCCCTTCCTTCCAACCAAATGCGAGCACGTATTTGTTTTTCTTAGATACGTCTTTAACAGTGAAATTGTTCCTTTGTGTCTTAAATTAATCAAATATTTCTGTCAGGTATCCTGGTTTTTACTAACCTTTTTCTTTTCCTGTGATTAAATACCAATTTTGAAGAGCTTGTGACCTTTTTGACAGCTCTTTTTGAATGTAAGTTTAAAAAAAGCGCATTCAGAAATCATATTTAAATTCTCAGTTACCAGTAATCTTTTTAAATATTGTGTTGTTAAATTACGTGTAAAAGTTGGCTTTGTAATTTCCACATCATGACAAGAAATCATATCGATGTATTCTGATTTTTTATTTGCGTATGCAATGTATAAGAATAGATTTTTATCTTTTTTGGGATCTGAACTTGTTTGCTTGTTTATTTTTTAGATTGAGCGTTGATAGTATGGTTTAAAACAAGTTTCTTTATATGCTCTCTCTTATGAACTAACTAGGTTATTACCCGGCGTTGCCCGGGTGCTTATTAATATAACATAGCTCTAAAAATATTTGAATGAAATTCTACCCATTTGGGAATATAAAAACTTATTTCATGCTAAAATGTAGTAGGTGAGCCTAAAATGGATAATTTATTGTTCATCGTAATCTGTGTTGGGAAATACTCCTATTTAATTGCGTTAAATTTAATCAATTTGTATGCTTAAAGGCTCCATTACTATATCTATTCAAAATTGAAAGAAAATGGCCATTTTGAAACAAAAAATTTAAATTTTGAGCTTTTTGGATTTTTTTAGAATTTCAAAACCCCGCCTATGTGAATTCTAGCACATGAAGGAACTTCTGTGCCAAGTTTGATGAAAATCGGACAAAAACTGGAGTTGTACAAGGAACAAACATGCATACATCCATTTTTATATATATTGATATCGATAATAGTATATTTCTAGGGTGCCAAGTATACATTGTTTTGAATGGATGTGAATACAATTTTCTGCTTCTTCCTAGAGAGATAAACGTAACTCTAATCACGTACTACTCACGTATCTCACTTCATCCTAAAAAAGCAAGGACACTTTTACCGCGAAAGTTATAAACTCTTTTAAAAATTATAGTCTAAAGATTATGTTTGCTGTAGTCAACCATCTGGCTTAGGAAAGCTTTCTTGGACTTCTGTTTCATAATTTTTTGGATATTTTTCCCGTCAAAACTACCTTGCTCACCTCATAAATTTACTGTTGCTCAATATTTTAATCATTTTTATTGTCACCATTGATATGATCAATGACAACCTCCATAGGTTCATACTAAACTGATTTGAAAGTATAGTAGTTGTTTAGCTTCGTTCAACATGCCCAAAAAGTCACTTTGGTCCAGTGGTAGGTCCACTAGCTTTTGCACAAAAATGCTGCAAACTAAGTTCATTTAAATGTAATCGGCAAATATCCTATCACAGAGGTTTACGAAGTTTTTCTTCCAGTTCTTCAGTTTCCGCATTACACCTTTGTATTTTCCTGTCTTTGTAGTGCATCCATCAAAAACAATGCGAACAATTTCCTACGCAAAGAAACACTTTTTTGTTCCTGACTTGTCTAAGAAGTGAGTGCACTCTATTGGTTGGAAGCAAAACAGGAGCGCGGGTGGCTCACAAAGTGCGGCCACTTCCACGTGGTGAGTCCTGGGTAATTTCAATGAGAAAGCAAAGAGTTGAGTAGTTCAAATAAAAAACAAAATGATTAAGAAAATGTTTCGAAGGCACTTTAAGTAATTATTGAGAGGAAATATTAAATTATAAAAAATTTTGCTCAATATTGAAAATATCGGAAATTTCGTAAAATTTGATGAACTTTGGGTCAAATGCGCAGACTGAAATCGTAATCTAAAATGGTTTAAAAAAATTCTTTGTATATTTCAAACCTTTTTCTTCCATTTAATAACCACCCGTCACTAGTTTTATCATTTGCAATATTTTTTTAAAAAAATTGAAAAATCTAAAAAAAATCAAAAATTTCAAAACTTTAGGCCAAATGCGCAGACTAAAGATAACGTCGCAAAAGTGAAATATTTTACAGAATTGTTACTTAGCCTCATTCACAGTAAATGAAAGGTACCCGTTTACGAAAATCAAAAATTCATTTTTTTCGCTCCACCCTATTGTACATGTAATACGGTTGCCAGGTAAAAATTTAGGAAAATAACCAACTTGCACGAATACCAGCGCCCATCGAGATATTTTGAATACCTTTGGGGTAGACTTACTTTCTCATAGTAGTACTAAACGAACTTAAGAGAACATGGTGAAAGAAAATTACAAAAGTTTAAAAAAAAAAAAAAAAAAAACGAAGAATAAAATCGATGACTTTTAATGTTCTGCCTAAAACACTACCTGTGGGAAACACTTGAATGCAATTGTGCAATTTTTTTCACACTATTTTGAATCCCCCATTAAATTTTGGCAATAAGCATTAAAATCTGTTACTCTAATCTAGGAATTGTTCAGTCTTAAAACCAGTTTCGTTTAGCAGTAATCAAAGTAGGCGACTAAAACTTGAGAACTTAATTGGACCATTTTCACCTACAGATGAAGCACGGTATTGTTTATATGCATAATAATTACTAAGTAAAAAATAGATGCATTACTGAAAAATTACATAAAGCTAACATTGTAATAGTAGAAAATAGTGAATAACATTGTAATAGTAGAAAGAATCAATCAACAATTCGGCTAAAAATAACCAAACAATGGTGTGGCTAATGCTTTTGAATTTCATCTAGCTATGTGTGATCGAGATCAGCCAAATTGGCTAATATTAGCCAAAATGCGCAGTAGGGTGTCCCGAAAAAATCGAATTTCTACAAAGCACTTAGCCTTAGTGCGGAAAATTTGTGACTCCCCAACACTAATTACTGGGCAAAATTTCTTGACTCTGATTTAATGCCTTCTGCTCTGGCAAGAGGCTTGAAATTTAAAGATTTTTGGTAAAAAATCGAAAAACAGAGAAAATTTACAAATTGTTTTAAAATCCACAGAATGCTTAGCCTTAGTGCTGAAAATTTGTGACTTTCCAACACTAATCACTGAGAAAAATTTCGTGACTCTGATTTAATACCTTCTGCTCTGGCATGAGGCTTGAATTTTAGAGATTTTAAGAAAAAAATCTAAAAAAGCGAAAAGTTACAAAATATTTTAAATTTCACCGAATGTTAAGAATTAGTGCAAAAAATTGTGGCTTCCTAACGCTAATATCAGAGCAAAATTTCGGAACTCTAAGTTAATGTCTTCTGCTATAGCAAAAGACTTGAATTTCAGGTAATTGGACCCAAAAGATTAATATCAGAGCCAAATTTCGTGACTCTGAGAAAATGTCTTCCTCTATGGCAAAAGACTTGAATTTTAGGTAAAAGAGCCCTAAAGATTTTAATAAAAGAGCCCAAAAGAGAGGTCTTTATTTATAATCTAATTTCATATAGAAATAAAGTCGATTAGAAATTAAAGTATTTATGCAGTTAGAAAATCTCAAGACAAATAATCAAAAAATTATAACTGCATTTTTCATACAGATTTCTACGCATTGCAGAAAAAAATGCAAAGTGGGTTTAAATCTCATCCATTATGCATTTTAAAAACTTCATAATGTACAGTTCACGCTTTAGAATTTACAGTTAGAGAGACATCATGTATAGCTGTAATTTGTAATCACTTTTATGCTGAAATGCTGGCATATTGCTGGGTGATTTTAAAACAGCCAAAATAAACTCGTCTCTTTTCTCTTGGCCACAGACTTGATTTGATGCCTTCGAAACTAAATTCAAGATGCGTTCAACAGCCTGTGTGGGGCAAGGAAATTGAATAAACTTCCATTTTTCGCATGAAACTCCAACAACCAACATATTTCGAAGATCCTCTGAAGAAACATTGCGGAGAACTGGTGGAGGCGTTATTTTGCAATTGTTCTAGTCTATCAAACTAACATAATCTGCAGCTTCAAAGCTAAGCTTCGGGATGTGGAATAAATATGCGCGCACACAGTCTTCACAACAGATCCACATTCTCTAGCCTTTAAGATTCTATAAAAATGCATACCGAGCAATGATGGGATCGATTACGTTAAGATATATTTTTGGCAAGTATCTTGAAGCATGACTTTGTTTGATTCTCCGATTAAACTGAAGTTGAAGTAGATGTCCGAAAGAGTAGCGAATAGAGTCCTGCGACTTTTTCTTTGGTCTCTTTGGAAGTTTCTTTGTTTCTTAAATATCCATTACACCGATGGACATTAATCTAGTAGTCCTTTGATCAGAGAGAAATGACCTTTCTTTTAACGGAACTTTTTTCTCTTTAGGACATGCACATGAATACAAATCATGGCCATGGCACTTACAAGCAGCTATATCAAAGAGTTACACTGCTACCTCCTTAAATTTCATAAGTAGATCTCTTGTTTTCTCGTTGTGTTTGACTCTTTTTAGAACAGCCTTTATGGCTACATGTTTTTTGTGATAAGTAAGTATCATTGCAATAACACGTTGTTCTGAAATTACCACAATGCACGAGTCCTTACACAAGTTTACCATCTTTCTTGCTACATGATCAGCAATAATCGAGAAGCTATAGGCTCCTTAATACTAGCCATCTCTGAAGAAAATATTCGTCTCTCGTACATACAACATTTTATAACATCTCCATAGGTTAGAAGCGTGCAGTCAAAGTCTTTAGCATACCCAAAAATTGTCCATTTAGAAATATCTCTGGGGGGGGGGGGAAATTTAGCGTTTCGATTTAGACATATTGCAGTAATACGAAAAACACTCCATACGACTTCCAACCAATATTTATAACACTTGACTTCCTTATAGACTTAACCATATAAACAAAGAAGAGGAGCCCATTTCAGTTCAAGAGATAGTCTGATGTTGTTATTCAGGCGATAAAAATTCGAAATATTGGAGCGTATTAAGTATGTAGCAGCTTTGTTATGTGTAACTCGCATTTAAGAATTTTTTTACAAAATGCTCTAATTTCAGGCCTCTTTTCAGAGCATAAGTAATTAGCTCCCAGACTTAAAATTTTACGTATTAGTTTGTGATAGGAAGTCACAAATTTTTTGCACTTTTTCTTAACATTCGGTAAAATTTGAAATATTTTGTAAATTTTCTCTTTTTTTGATTTTTTTCTAATAATTTCTAAAATTCAAGCCTCTTGTCAGAGCAGAAGGTATTAACTCAGAGTCCCGAAAATTTTTTCAGTGATTAGTGTTAGGAAGTCAAAATTTTCAGCACTAAGGCTTAACATTCTGTGGATTTTAAAATATTTTGTAAATTTTCTCTGTTTTCGATTTTTTTCCAAAAATCTCTAAACTTCAAGCCTTTTGCCAGAGCAGAAGGCATTAACTCAGACTCAAGAAATTTTGCCCTGTAATTAGTGCTGAGGAGTCACAAATTTTCCGCACTAAGGCTAAGTGCTTTGTAGAAATTCGATTTTTTTGGGGCACCCTAATGCGCAGCCCTGATTGCAACTGTGATTAATTGTAGCATTTCTTCATTAGGTAGCATTCTCTCTCAAGGTTGTCGGATGTAAATGATCACTAAAAAGCCAAATTGCTACAAAAAAGAGAAAGAGAGAGAGAGAGAAAAGGAAAAAAAAAGATAAGCAAAAAAAACTAAATTATTTTAAGAGCAAAACAGGCACCTTAGGAAAACGTAAGGAGATAAGCTTAGAGATTTCAGAGTGCATAAGTTCATTTATGGTTGGCACAAATAATTCAAGTTGAATTCGTGATTTAATACATTTAATTTTGATTTTTAAAATTAAACTTAAATTCTAATACATTTATTATCCTCTAACCCCAAAATATACCCACCGCCCCCATACTGCCCAAAACATGTTCACCGCCCCTCAGCATCTTCCCACCGCCCACAGGGGGCGGTACCGCCCCCGTTGAGAACCACTGCCCTAAACGAACTGTGTGAAATATTTAAAATCGAAACATACTTCGTAACACAACTAAACCTTAACCCATTAATGCCTGACATTTTTTTCCAAAGATATTTTGTATACTGGTTACAAACAGTGTTTAATGAACAGGAAAAATAATAAAAAAATATTATGTAAAAAATATTTTTTTTATTAAGGAAAGAAAAATCGTCCCTTAAAAGTGACGATAGACCCCAGAGGGTACATACTTTTTTTTACTATTTTTTTTCTGCCTACGATATAATATTTAACAAGACATTTTATAAGATGTAATGAAATCAGCAATGAACATAAACTGGGAAGCTGAGAATAACTTTGAAAACTTAGCTTTTTTTCTTGGGATTGTGAACGATGTCATTTTTGATAAAGATCATTTTACAACTGCTACAGAACAAACTTCACAATGGTTATGTGCTACAATCTGTTAATAACGAATTGAAACAATACCAAGGTACTCATTGTACACTATTATTTGGTTGAAATGTTTAAATTTTGGGAAATTCAGACCCTTTTTTTGGACCGTCCCTAAAAAGGGACGTTAGGCTATAATGTGTTAAATAAATCTTACTTCTTTCTTACACGTTCGGTTGAACGATTTCATTGAACTATTTTTTGGACTTCTATTTCATGCTGTTTTTTAAAGTTTACTTTCACAGATTCATTAATAAGAACGTTTACTTTTTTTACTTTATAATCAATGAAATTTAATCCTATCCCATTGAAAACACTTTTACTGTTGATTTTTATATTCTATTTACGAGAAAACATTGCAAATTTACCTTTGCTTACACTGTTAAACATTCAGGAAGCTTTTATGGTAAATGTTACTGTAAAATGCAGCAGATACCGTACAGAAAATTTTTACAGTAAATTGTACCGATAAAAATAGCGATAGCAGCGCCAATTGATCACCACGTAACTTACTGTGCCATGCAGATGACACCCTATTTCCGCTCTCCTGATGTGTCTCATCTGGTACCGTGGATAGTAAAGCAGTGTGTAAAAATTGGGTCCCGGGTTCGATCCTTATCGTTCGTATCTCGCGCTTTTTAATTCTCGTTTTCTCTTCCGTAAAATTTTACAGTTCAAAAATATTTTACGGTAAAAGTTACTGGCAACATGGGTGCCAGTAACTTTTACTGTAAAATTTCGAGAAGATTTTTAACAGTGTATAATTATCTTCAAAGAAAAACGTTTTATAGTTTGAGTTTTCTAAAAAAAGAATCCTTAAAGATTAGAACAATTCAGCTTGGGATATCGCTATAACTAATGCGTTTCGTTTTGCATATCGAACTTCTATTTCGCATTCAAAAGAATGTTTTTAACTAGTTAGAAAGGCATCTGCATAATGTGCGTAGAAACTAACCGCATTAACTAATGTTTAAAAAACCGATAATGGTATATGGAAAATAAGCTGTTACTTTACTAAAACTTTTCTCTTTCTGTTAAGATATTAATGTTTGATAAGAGATCTTAGAGAGTGATTATACAGCAGAGTGATTAGAATTTTGAGGGAATGGTATGTATTGTATTCGAATGTAATCTTAACAGTAGGGTGTGCGTGCTTGGGGAGTAAAAGAAATATTTGGCTTGGAATAAGGTTTGCATCCATTCATTATTTTTATTTTTCTGCTGTTGTAAGATAACTTAGTTGAAGCTATATGTTTACTCCTAAATGCACTGAGCTAAACTATAAAACTAGCAATTTGACAGTTTTTTACTGTAAAGTTAGAAATTTTAGTTCATTGCCGCAAAATTTAGCTAGGGTGAGTTCTGGTAAGTGCGTCCACGGGGTAAGTGCGTCCACTGGGAATTATATGAACACTGTCCTGACATGGCTTCTGCAACACATCGACTATGTTAGGTAACTGTCTAATGATAATTTCAATAGGTAGAATTCAGGCCTGGATTCAATAGACGTAACACAATCAGAGACAACTTAAATGTCTTCAAAAAAACTCTAAAGTAAAAGATTGAGAAGGTTTTGTTTCAGTTTCTCTTGTAGCCACACCAATCAACTGAAGTCAGCAAATGCAAGTTGTTTCTTTTGAGTAATAGCTACTAATAACATACATGGGGTATTTTGATCAAATACTCTAACTAAAATTTGTTTATAGGACGGTACGCACGTTCCCTTTCTCTAAAGTAAGGTGGGGTAAGTGCGTACCATTATGATGGGGCAAGTGCGTACCACTATCATGAGGCATATGCGTACTATTATGCGGAGCAAATGCATACCATTATGATGAGGCAAGTGTGTACCATTATGTAGAAAATCCGACTCTCGTAATTCACCTTTAATTTTGCTTATAACTCTTTTATAAGCCGATTAAAAATCCGACGTCACTTCCATCAAGTATTTATATTTACATTGAATGCGGCATAAGATTTCAATTTTATTCATTACCTCTGCAATATATTGGCTTTTGGGTATCAGTTAGTAAATTTTTCGTTGAAAATAGCGATCATAAGCTATACTTAATTTAAACCGGAATGACAAATGAAGCAATGAAATTAAGTGAAACACTAAATAAGGAACCAACTGATTCAAAAAAACGAAGGTGGAGTAATGAATAAATTACATTTAAGAAAATTAAAAACACCTTGTGAAAAACTATTTCAATGTACAAGAAAAAAAAGTACAAGTATCATTTCATGATCAATTATTTTCTTTTTTTGCTCTTTATTTTGTGTTTTGTCTTACTGCTGCTCATTCTAATAAGAAAAATATTTTAAAACCGTATTTATTCAAAAAAAAAAAAAGAAAAAAAGAATTGTTCACTCAGGTCACCTAATGATCTACCATACAAATAGAATACCATAGAAAGAAAATCACAGGGTACGCACTTACAACAACGCTATTGGACGCACATGTCTCATCTTACATTTAAGAAGGGGTAAGTGCGAACCCTGGCTTAAACACAGACTGATTAATGTATTAAACCAAAATAAACTATGTAGACTATAAGTGATTATTACTAAAGAAAAACAACTAACATTTGCTCACTTGGTCTTATTAAAAGGACAGAGGAAGAATCACAGACACAACTCTCTCAATCTTCAAATCATAGTTGTTCGCAAGACACGTGGGATATCACTGATTGCGTTTCATCCATGCAAGAAAGTGCTAATATCTAGTATTAGGAATTATCCCAAGCCAACTACCTAACATATTTAAGCTGTGCCAGAAGTTTTTCCCTGCTCATATTCACAAAATTTAAGGTGGACGCACTTACCCCGCTAGGTAGGGAAAGTGCGCACCTTAGAATAGGTGTCATAAACCAGGTCACAAAACCTATGCTTATGGTTTGTTTGACATATTATATGCTTGAAAATCTTAGTAAAGGATCTGGAAAGTAAACTAAAAAAAAATTGTGAATGTACATGATTTTTTAACAGAGCAGCATCCTTGAGAACATGAACTTTGAAAAAAAGGGTACGCACTTACCAGAACTCACCCTATATTATACTGTAAAACCAACAGTATAATACTGGCAGCAGAGGTTTCAGTTTGAAACTGTAAAATGCACGGTAATAAACTGTAAAATTAGCAATTTTGCAGTTTATTACTGTAAAATTAGCAATTTTACATTTCAGTACTGTGAAATTAGCAAATTTACATTTCAGTACTGTGAAATTTGCAATTTTACGTTTCAGTACTACGAAATTTGCAATTTTACATTTCAGTACTGTAAAAGTAGAATTTTTACAGATTATTACTATAAAATTAGCTGTATTGTACTGTAAAAATAACATTCATTTTTTACAATGTAATCACATATCTGTACCTCAGAACCAGACTAACGTAAGTCCACTTTCGTCATTTTTCGGTAGAGGGGAAAAACGATTGTCGAATACATCGTTTTTCCCCTCTACTGAAAAATGACGAAAGTGGACTTACGTTAGTCTGGTTTTGAGGTACAGATATATCATCTAAAGTGTTTTTACTGTCATACAACAAATGCTAGAATTTTTAACGACGCTATGAATTTTGGAGATTGAAAATTCGATTAGGTGTTCATTCACTGGTCGGTCTAACCTGCTACTATACAGTGTTATTTAGAAAAGTTTATTAGAAAATTTTTACCAGCTTTAATGATCGTTGTTTATGGTTATAACTCTTGCTGATCTCAATACTCTTTTGTTTAACCCATTAATGCCTGACATTTTTTTCCAGAGATATTTTGTATACTGGTTATAAACAGTGTTTAATGGACAGCAAAATAATAAAAAAAATATTATGTAAAAAATAATTTTTTTTTATTAAGGAAAGAAAAATCGTCCTTTAAAAGTTACGATAGAACCCATGTTGTACATACTTTTTTTACTAAAATTTTTTTCTACTCACGATATAATATTTGAAAAGACATTTTATAAGAAGAAATTAAATCAGCAATTAACATAAACTGGGAATAACTTAGTTTATTCCCCCTTATTCCCAAAGAAGCTGGAAATAACTTTGAAAACTGAGCTTTTTTTCTTCAGATTGTGAACGATGTAATTTTTGATAAAGATCATATTAAAACTGCTACAGAACACACTTTACAATGGTTATGTGCTGCAATCTGTAAATAACGAATTGAAACAATACCAAGGTACTAATTGAACACAATTATTTGGTTGAAATGTTCATTTCAAGGAAATTCAGACCCTATTTTGGACCGTCCCTAAAAAGGGACGCTAGGCATTGATGGGTTAAACATGCAAAATGATTGCACAGCTATTTTGCTCTTTAGAAACATACATCGCCCTTATTGAGGGTTTAAGCAATAATTGACGACAAGCGCCTTGACGATCCGAGACGGAATTTTAAACTCAAACAATTAGCGCGGGAAAGAACGACTGATGACGCCAGGGAATGAAACACTGGGCTAATCAGGGACATTTGCATAAAGTATCGCATTTACATGAAAGAGGACGGAATGGTCTGTCCAGCTAATTAATTACATTAGAGGGATGGACGGCTGGGAGACAGTCAGTCCTAATGAATCACCATGGAAACGACAGTCGGAAATGGGCGACTGGGAGCTATGCAAGCCCGCGAAAAGAATTCTGGGTGATAAGTAAGCGGATGTGATACTGAATTATGGGAAATCGGGCAGAATTAGCCACTGCAAAATCATTGGCTGAGGCATTTGTAAAAGTAAAATCAGTTCACTTCGAGTCGTTATCTTCAATTTGCTTGTTTTAGAAAAATTTA
>JAXGGA010022069.1:0-15588 GCA_038373865.1 Uloborus plumipes | reverse complement strand
TGTCATCATAAACTCGAGGTAAAAACTGCACGTGGCCGTCAAATATAATGCTTTCGAAAAATTCCACCTAGAGATATGATACAAGATCACAGATCATGGACATTAAGGGTAGCCGAGAAGAAAGAGTATAAATGTCAAATGTTCCTCGACAGCTGAAATCGATTTTTAAAGCACTTTAGCAGCGAACCCTGAATACTATAACGTTCATGCAGCTCATGTTTTAAGATATCAGTGTGAATCTTCTGCATTTTGCCTGTGAATCTTATAGAGAAATAATTTTCACGGGATGTTATTGTGCAAAATACATCAGGAAGTTTTGTTATTTCACCTTATTTTTTAATACGTTTGAACGAACAAGATACTTTTATTAGTAATGGCCTCCTTAATTCTTTAATGGGAAGAAAAGTCGTCAAATAAATTACAAAATATTAAAAAAAAAAAAAAAAAAAAAATATTTTACCAGCTTCATCTGGAAACAATTTCATATAATCTTCATGAACGTTGATACATACAGGGTATCCAGCAAAGGACTCCCTGATTTCAAAATGGAACATCTACAAAAAACAACGATTTTGTGATGAAACAAGCGGAAAGCCGTAAACATCATTTGCACAATTTTGGAAAATTAGTTACAAAAGGTGTGAACAGGTAAGACAGGACAGACTGTAAATAAACACAGTAATAAACTAAAATTAGCAGTAATACAAACATTATTTCAAATTTTACATTTTATAACTATTTTAAAGTTTTGAACTGGTGCTGCTGCCAGTATTATACTGTAAAAACAACATTATATAAATATATATATATTAGGGTGATTCAAAAAAATTTTTTTTGGAATTTCTCTGGTCTTACCCCGCAGTTTTTTTACACTATTCATGAATGTGATGTATGTAAAATTTTAGCTCAATTGAATAATATTTAGAGGTCGCTCAACGCGATCAAATTCTGTTGAAAATTAGCAATTTCGAGAGTTGGAGTATATAGCTTCAATACCCGAAATAATATTATTCTTCATATAAAATGGAATAACTTAAAACGTTAGTTTACTCTACTAAGTAATTAGTCAATAAAATAATAGCTTAAAGTGAGTTGTAACGATTACCCCGACCCCCCCCTCCCCCGCTTCAAAGCTGCATTATCTCTTACCTGAGTTTGGGTAGAAAATGCAGCTGCAAGCTCGGGCTGCGGTTTCTGTTTTCTTTTAGGTTGTTTGAGGTGTATAAGTTTATTTGGCTAAAACACCTAGCATCCACTCTAGACAAGACCCAGTATAAGTGACAGAAAGCCACTTTGATAGTAGGCTGCTACAGTACAAAGTATGGGTCAAAATGGGGAGGATTTGACAACGTCCATAAAACGGTAAATGCAAACTATTCGCTCTGAATTGGCCGTTAACTTACAAAAGTCGTTTAAATCTAGGACTTCCTTTGATAGTTCACTGGAACGAAGCACTTATGCAAAATATATTGGGAAAATGAAGGATGATCGGCGGGTTTCATACCAGTATTAGTATCAAGACCACAAGCATTGATGATTTACTTCTGGGTTTCTAGTAAGTTAGTCAGGCACTGGAATTGCTACGGAAAATGCTGCTATACGATAACTAGTTAGATAAATGGGAACTTACTGAGCTCGTACGTGGTATGTGTTTCAATACGACATGCATTGCCGGTACTAAAGTTGGAGCATGTTTGAACTTGGGAAAAAAAAAACTAGGGAAGCAACTTTTATATTGTGCTTTCCGCCATTATATTTTAGACATTGTGTTTTCTGTGGTATTACAACTGAAATCTATTCTGCTCTTGGTCTCTCGGTATTTTAACCGATAAACCAAGAAATAGGTAGATTGGGGTATTTGATTGCGTGCAATGTCAGATGCGATGTTCACGCAATTGCGTGGAACCATCCACTGCCATTGGATCTACAATACTGCTTTTTAAGCGGTTTTAGCAATCATAGTCCAGAATAAAACATTCTAATTTTAAACCTGGAGTGAGGAACGATGAGGTTGAGGAGTTGGTAGCACATTCAGAGCAACGTGCAACTAGTAATAGAAGTTGCGCAGAGTTAACTTCTGATGACCCATGTAAAAGAAGTGTCCAAGGAAGATACTACAGCTTAGTGCGATTTTCTTGAGCAGAGCACCTTCTCTTGGTGTATGTTTTCGTGTCCCAGGAGTGGTTCCTTCCTGGTATTATATCTGTGTTAAAGATTCTTTATGGCTTCAAGTTATGGATATTTCCCAACCAGTTCAAACTTGCAGCTGGACAAACAAAAGGTATTCGTAACATATGAATGTGATTTCTTTCATTCTTATCGTTAATGGGAAAGAATATCTAAGAACTGGGTTCCCAGCAACCCTTTTTGTGCAAGCACTAAGAAATGATTTGGAATATTTTTAGCGTCCTTATTCATGTCAAGAAGAAACTCAAAATATATCAGCTGTTTGATCCTGAGCATTCGAATCTTTAAGATAGCTACCAACAAGGCTTTATACTACCAAAGAAACTGAGGATTGTAAACGATAACACGGAGCGTGGCATGGCCCTTATTGAAGCATTTGTTAAGACTATCACTAACGACGAAAAATAAAGACAGTGTCTTCTTCAAGTGGTACGGGAACACAGAAAAGGTTTCAAAGTTGCAAAAAAGTAACCTTAAAAAGTATTGCAAGAATTAATGAGCGAATTACTATATATTTCATGTATTTAAATTTGTTTTTTATATTTTTTCCGTATTTGATTAATTTTCATACTTTTCTGCATTTCATTGGTTTTCTAGATATATAGTTCATTTTGTGATGACACGCTTTTTTTCTTCGGAGATATAAAAAAGAAATAAAGTAACTTTATTATTATTATTATTTACGTTCGCATTTGTGCCACTATCACAAAATTTGAAGTACTCCTAAATGTAAATATAGTTTACTAAAATTTTGGGCGAATAATTTAGTGCATATAAAGGGCCTAAATAAGACGGTGGGACGAATAAAAATACAAAGGCTACTTTTTTCTATAGATATCATTTACGATCACGTTTTTGTTAATATCACGAAATTTCAAGACGTTTGAGCGACCTCTAAATATTAATATATTTTGCCAAAATTTTGCACAAATAATCAGTGTATATAGTGGCACAAAATAAGAGGGTAAGACGCACAAAAATATAAAGGCTACTTTTTTCTATAGATATCATTTACGATCACGTTTTTGTCAATATTACGAAATTTCAAGGCGTTTGAGCGACCTCTAAATATTAATATATTTTACCAAAATTTTGCACAAATAATCAGTATATATAGTGGCACAAAATAAGAGGGTAAGACGCACAAAAATACAAAGTTTATTTTTTTCCATACATTTCTGAATCACCCTAATATATATATATATATATATATATTTATATTTATATTTTTAATTAGAAGTATAAAAATTTGCGACTATAACTACCAACCTAGGGATTCTTCAATGTGCTACTGATAAGACTGTTTATCAAATTCACGGGGTAGCAGTTTACAGTTGAAGTTACAATTAATTGTCTTATTGCTGAGTCTAGATTTGAAGCTCTTGAGCAAAAGTTCCTGTTTTTGTATTTCTTGTAATTTCAGGTTGTCAGTTTTATTTGAATTTTTATTGATTATATACGGTGTCTTTTGAATTGTATTCTCTCATGTTTATGCATAAATGAATTGGACTTCCAGTGACCTAATGCTTGTTTGTGAGATGTCGGGGGATAAAATCTGCATCTTTTTAGGCGTTTTGCCTGCAACTTGCTAGAAACAACTCACTCCACTTTTCCCTACCCTAGGCAAGTCCCCCTGATGAAGGCCCCAGGGTCTTTTGGGAACTTTCTCTTTACTTCTGTTTTTAACAAGATTTTTTTTCGGAAAAATTTTTTCGCAAATTTTTATACTTCTAATTAAAAATATGTCTGCTACCAGCTTCAAAGAGCTGCCACAGGCGCCTTTTGACCTGTGTGGTGAATTTTATTTTCCTGTTCTATATGAATATTCAACTACTTTGTTCATGTTTATATATATATATATATATATATATATATATATATATATATATATATATATATATATATATATATATATATATATTTATATATATATATATATATATATAGTTTTTCTAAAAAACACTTACTATAAAAACACATTCAATTAAAAAAAAAAAAAAAAACTATGATAATGATTATACAAAGAAAAATATTACTTTTAGCAAGCAATGCAAAAAAATCAATATCCAAAGCATATATTGAAAATTCAAAACCATAAAACACGAATGCAAGTTAATAGGAATTATTTCGCATTATTTGTTCATTCTGTCTCTGAAGAGTACAGATAATGAAAAAAAGGAACAATTTAGTTAAAGCTGTAAGGAAAAAAATCGATGCAAATATTGATGCTTTTGTTGAAATATTTATATCTCAAGATCATTGTTCATCGATATCATCGACTTTTTAACTTATAACACCGGTATTTTTTCCGTAGCTATTGCATTTCTATCACATATTTTAATTTAGTTTAGTCAAATCTCTACTAATAATAAAGCTGAAAGTTTGTCTCTCTGTCTTTCCTTCTGTCTGTCTGTCTGTTACGCGCGTAGCGCCAAAACCGTTCGGTCGATTTTCATGCCACTTGGTACAAAATTAGTTTGTAGCATGTAGTTTTGCACCTCGAAGCGATTTTTCGAAAATTCCATTTCGTTCTTTTTCTATTCGAATTCTTAGCGGAAATTCGATAAAATAGGGAAGAAATATTTTATACACATTTTCAAGTCTTATGTCATTCGAAAGCTTGAAATTTTCTGCACAAAATGAAGTTTTTTCGAAGTTTCTACGATCATCAGGAGAGCTGTAACAATTGTTTTTAGAATCCCGGAATTCAAGGCTTACCTTCAGTAAAGCAAGCCAAACGATTCTAAAATGGTTAATGAAATGAATTATTTTATCAACGGAAATCAACTTTTCATGCTGTTACTATGGTTACGTGTTCATAATTATTTTTGTTTCGTTCTTTTTCCAGGGTTGCCAGAAGTAGTATTTTTGATACTACGGTAGTATTTTTTCGGCCCAAATAAGGAGCGTAGTATTTTTCTGGCCACCCTGTTTCCAATATACTAATGACTTAATTAAAAGATTTGGCGGATTTTTTTTCCATTTTTATAGATTTCGCATGTCAGCAATATTGATTTTGGCAACGTTTAGAAACAGTAGTAGGAGCGTCTATCGCCCATTTAGCGAGAAAGGGGTACCCAAAGCACAAAGATTAACCAAATATCGTATAAATTGTGACATTGCAACGTTCTTTTTAAAGTGTTTCATTTCGGAAAATGTATTGTTTTGTTTTTAAAGCTGGGAAAGGAAACTTTCTTCTTCTTTCAAATTTTGGTAAGATTTCTGTTGGTTTCTGTGAGCAACAAAATTGTTCTTATTTTCTCTTTTAGCTTATTTTTGTGCATCTCCAGTTGGGGTTTCATTTGAATGTCACAAGGGGATGCTTTACCCCTTTTTTGGAGTTAATCAGTGTTAATTTCAATGCAGATGAATTGGCGCGACCACTTGGCAATATATCGCCAAGCCTTTGGTCGCGAAGTATTTGTCGCCAATTTGGCGACATATCGCCAAGTTGGCGATTTTTTTTTATTTGGACTCAATTTGGCGCTATTAGCGATATTTTGCCAATTTGGCGACAAATTTGCGATTTTTTTAAAAACTTTTTTTGGGGGGGGGATTCAATTTGGCGCTATTGGTGATATTTTGCGAAAAATTCACTGAATGATGTTAAAATCGGCGATATTTTGGAGATTAATCATTGTAAAACATTTTTTTGCATTGTTTCGTGGCAAACTAGGGATATAAATGTTTGAATTGTTATCTTACTCCCTCCAAGCACTATTTTAGCACTTAAGGCATCTACTAAGAAATGTACACGTAAAAGGAAGAAGTGTAGGGCCCATACCAAATTTTTATATCATACTTTGAAGGAATTGTAGTTGAATTATAACTAAAATAGAGTATTTTTCTGCTATATTAATTATTTTACAAATGAACTTTTAATTTTATACCACGGGCAAAGCCGTGCGGGTACCCCTAGTATAAAATATTGACATCAAATGTAAAGTATGGATGTTGTATATACATCAACCAAAAGCCGTCGTTCTTAAAAACATGTTTCCAAAACATCAACAGCGATGCCGCAAACACCAAAACTGTAACTCTTATTTTCTTATGTTATGAATTTTTCCACCGAAAACACATTAAGTATACGAGAAAAAGATGTTTTTTGCGTGAAAAAGTTTCCACTTGAGTTACTTCAGTGAAAAAAAAAAACATTGGACAAAATTTTATGTTTTATGTAATAAAATTGCTTTCGCCAATTTTTCATTACACAGTATTCATCTGTTTGATTATTATTTAAAAATCCTTTTGCTTATTCTCCATTTTCATTGGATGCTTTTTAGCCTACTTTCCCGTTAAAAATAAAAGAAAGACGAAAAAAGTATAAAAAGTGGCTTAATGCATCTAAAAAATATCGCCAAGTCTTTAAAAAAATCAAAAAGAAAAAAAAAAAAAAAAAAGAAAAAATGAATATTGAAAAATTAAAAATTGGAAAGTAGAGTATTGAGATGGGGAATTTGTGCGTCGGTCTGTCTGTCGGTCTGTCTGTCCCCCCTAATAACTTTTGAATGAATATTCCGATTTGAACGATTTTTTTTTTGTTCGAAAGATCTCGGCGATTACAGCTCATGTCCATATTTGATTTTTCCATTTGAACAATTTTTGGTTCAACTTTGAGCAGTTCAAACAACCTTTCCTGCGATATTAACTTTTTAGTTAACAGCCCGATTTGAACAAACTTGTTTTTGTTAGAAAGATCTTTTCAAGTATACTTCATTCCCGTATCTACATTTTCGATTTGAACAATTTTTCGTTCAACATTGAACTGTTCAAACAAGCTGTCACCCCTAATAACTTTTGAGTGAACAGTCAGATTTAAACAATTTTTTTTTGTTCGAAGCATCTCGGCAAGGATATTTTATTACCGTATTTAAATTTTAAATTTGAACATTTTTGGTTCAACACTGAACCGTTCAAGCAACCTTTCCCCAACTAATAACTTTTAAGTGAACCGTCCGAATTGAATAAACTTTTTTTTGTTCGAAAGATCTCGGAGAGACTCATTCCCATATTTCACTTTTCAATTTGAACCATTTTTCGTTCAATGATGAACCGTTCAGAAAAAATTTTAACCCGAGGGCCTACTGGGAAATTTAAATTGAATGTTGATTGTGAACTTAAAGGCGGATTTCCTTCAAACTAACTTTGTAAGAAAACGGTTTTGATAAAAAATGTATGTAAAGTACTTTTCTTAAAAATATTCTGTAAGGACTCTGATTCCGACTCCGACTTCGCAAACATGGCGGAAATGCAGCCTCAGAAAAAAATGACTGACTGGGCAGACGATTTTTGGTTTATTTATTCAATTTTTTGTTTAATTTATTATTATTATTATTATTTATGTTTTTTTTTTTTTTTGCAGACGATTTTTTTTGTTTACAAAAATTGTTCATTCACGAGAGCATTTTATTCTTCATTTATATTTAACAACTGGCAACGGATTAAAAATAAAATTCGAGACATTTTATTAACAAACGAGGTTTTTTTTCTTTCTTTTGATAAAATGTGTTTTGATGTTCTTTGTACTTTTATTTTATTTATTTTTTTTTTCTTTTGAAAACGATTGTGAAATTTTTCTACAAAAGAACTATATCAGTCACATTCTTTAAAAGGTGCGACAAAACTTTATTTACTCGTTTATTTACTTTTTACGTGTCCATTTCATCTGATGAGAGGGGTATATCTTGCTTTTAGAAATCAGCTTTAAGTGCTATAAAGGTATGTTTGACATACTTTTCAGTTTCAGATATTCAAGAGAATATTGATCGGATGCTAGAATGCTGATGTCGATGTACGGGAAAGTAGGCTCGTTTAGTTCTTGACAGAACTTCTTGTTTATTTTCTTTTTCCTGTGTATCGATTTTTAATTTTATTATTATTATTATTATTATTACTATTTTACCTTCATCGCAAAAAAATCGTTAAAATGATATTGTAGTTAAATTTATGTCGGCCACCTTGTCAAGTGGTCAGATAAGTCTTACCTGGTGATGAGGTTCCCGAGTTCAAATCCCGGATCATCCCAACGCCCCCAAGATACTAAGTGCCTACTACGTTTGCTTCGCTACCTTCGATATTGGTTCCACTTTCCTTGCGGCTGCACCAATCAAAACTTTCATTTTGTCACTGGTTGGTTTTTAAATTTAAATTTAGAAATTAACCAATCATTAATTGCGCTTTCTCCAGTAGATGGCAGTGCTTTGTGAACCAAGCCCGAAATTTTGCAGCTATTGGCTATGAATCCAAACAATGTTCGAATTAAATTTTTGGATTGGTTGATTTTTAAAGTTCAATTTAGAAATGAACCAATCGTTAATTTCTTTTTCTCGAAGAATTCCGGTAGATGGTAGTGCTTCGTGAACCAAGGACGAAATTTTGCTCTGTGCTAAAAAACAGAAAGTTGCAGGCATTTAGTATTTAGGAGGATTATATGGATGTTCTTTCTCTCTCCTGTCCGTTCTTTGTGTAAATTTGTTATCATGATGTGACTGGTTGCTTATAATGAAATAAGCGGGTCCTAATGGCATGTGTAATCTGTGGAAGTTGGACTTCAAACAAAACTACGGTACTGTTGTGAAAATGAAGCGGCACAGCCCAAATTTTCCGCCTAGATGGTACAAGAGAACAGCAACAACAGCAATCAAACTTCTGAAACTTAGGTTTAAATCTGGGTTGTATGTCAGTAGGTAAATATCAAGCTACAAGATATTTGTCATTAAAATAAGCTTTAGACTGAACTTAATATAAAAACTCACCGATGAAGAGAAACAAAAGTTAAATACAGGATTTAAAAAAAAAAAAGAAAGAAAGAAACGAGAAACGGGAAAAAATGCGAAATAAATGACTTTTACAGTTCGACAACTATTTTCTAACTGTTTTTTTTTCTGTTTCTTGATTAGGTAATGGAAAATACCATGTCTGTAGAGGAACATGTGAATTGTGAATGCATTTTCAAGTAACTTCAATTAAAAAGATTATTTTTCTAAAGTTGATAAAACATTTATAAAAGTAGTAAAAAACTGTGTGTAGATCTCTTGTATAATTGGATAATTTTAATTTTAGAAGAAATAGCGCTAAATATATTTTTTTATGTATCTATAAAAATAGTTTAGCATTTTCCTTCAAATCAAAAGATTATCTTAAAATAGCAAGTTTCTCAAAAAACTAGTACATAATTAAGTAAATTCAATCAATTTCAAATTTGCTATAAGAGCCTTGTTTTGTTCAAAGACATTAATTTTAATTGTTTCACATTTTTAATTCCGTATTTTTTTCTGTATTATCTCTTTTTTTGTGAAATTGAATCCAACCAGTTATTTCATAGAAAAGAAGGCTATATGAATGAAAACTCGATGAAAGTTTGCATAATCACCATTACGGGGCAAAAAAAAATGAAGTACGAAAAATTACCTTGATACCAAAAGACTGTCAATTTGTTTTAATGGTGCTGAGCACATTTAATTTCCATCATTAAAAAATAAGATATTAGCTATTGAATTTGTTTTATTTTACTTAAAAATCCTTTTTACCTTTTGCAGCTCTTTTATCAAGGAGGAAAAAACTCATAAAACTTACTGCATAATTTTTTGAACAGCTTTGCTAAGGATCTTTCTTCAGCCCTTAATGAAATCTATCAGACTTTTTTTTCTTTTAACATTATATTTAATGCTCTGCTAGTAATTGCTGTTTAGACGAAATCTAAAAATAGGAGTTCCATTCGAAAAGATCGCTTTTGATAAAAATGTATGTTTAATTTGCTCCAAAAAATATTACTTGGATTAAAAAAAATCCTAATATTTTAACTTTAAATCGTATTACTTTTTTATTATATGCTTAAACTTATAAAAACTGTCTGATGACAACGCGATCAATACTTTAAATATTATATTTTTTTAAAAATGTACTTAAATCATTCAAAAATGGTATACTGTTATTCGATGGACCAAACTGAATAATTAAATAATGCATACTTAAAGTTGTATAATATAATATTTTTGACATTTATTATTTAAAAATTATTAATAAAATAATCAAGGTACATCATTTTAAAGTTTGTTTCAAGGTTTTCGTATCACTCCTTTGATCAACAAATGAGTTCAATTGTTAGAGGTAAAAATAAGGATGTTTTCATCTACTATATTGTAACATTTATTCTCACCATTTTGTGTTGGATTTCTAAAGTAATTTATGGGTCTCATTTGCCCAGTGGTCTTAGGTACAATTTTGAAGTTTGATACTAAGCTATGCAACATTTTTGCTGTCTCTCTCCTGGACAACATTTTTGTTTTAGGTTCAAGTCTTAAATTATTCCTGTTGTGTGCAATGTAATTAAGATATATGAATAATAAGTTGGCTTTTGGTAACGGGCTCTGCGTAGTTTAAATTTCACCCTTCTAGAGCACAAAAAGAAACTCTACACTGCAAAAAATAAACTGTTGTTTTTACAGTATAATACTGGCAGCAGAGGTTCCAATTTAAAACTGTAAAACGCAGTAATTTTACAGTTTATTATTGTAAATTTAGCAATTTCAGTTTATACTGTAAAATTAGCAATTTTTACAGTTTGTTAATATAAACTTAGCTGTATCGTACTGTAGAAACAACATTTATTTGTTACAGTGTATTAGCATTTTTATCCCACTGCATCATAGTCAAAATTTCGTTTTTCCCCTCTCATTAAGCTCCTTATTAAGGCTAATCAAACATGCCTTTAGAAAAAATAAAGAAATAAATAATAATAATAGAAAAAAGACCTTAAAGATGTTTTATTTTAAAAAAATGTGGTTAGTGAATGTCTAGTTTTAGAGAATTAACCACTGTGTAGTCAAAATTTTGAACATTTTGCAGCAGTTAAGTTACTTTTGCATATAATTCTGCTCTAACCTCGGGTATAAGGGCGGTAACCTAATACTTAAAAATCTGAATTTAATCAAAGTTAATATGGCAAACATAAGTTATGGTGCAATACAATACACCGCCGACTCGTTTATTGCGATCCATGGACTGCAGTTTCGGTTGCAATACGAGTTGTACCGTTCCCATGTGCTGTCGCTCGCTGGTATTCTAATTTCACATTAGCTACCAGTTTTTTTCGGCTCTTTTTCCTCTATAAGAGGATTTTTGCCTCCAACTCGTTCACTTTCGTATTCCATGCTGATGAGAGCATAATAAGCCCGAAACTGCAGTCCATGGATCGAAATAAACGAGTTGGCGGTGTATTGCATGTTTCTGCCTTAGCCCTTGCTTAGAGGCGGTTACTCACAGCTTTATAAGTTATGGTATTTGAAAAATCGAATGGCTGATGATGTTA
Organism: Uloborus plumipes; assembly: GCA_038373865.1. NCBI lineage: Eukaryota > Metazoa > Arthropoda > Arachnida > Araneae > Uloboridae > Uloborus > Uloborus plumipes. The sequence continues at coordinate 4,088 of JAXGGA010022069.1, read as the reverse complement.
ACTAGCCCATTTCAATGATATGCATAAAAGCAAAGCTACGATAATGAACTACATTATCAAAATTACTAACATTTTACTGTATAAAAAGGTGCTATTTCGTCGTTAAAAGGGGAAAATTATGCTGATGGACGCTGTATCAAACGAACATTTTTACATAAGTTGCTTAAACACTCTAGAGAAACGTTTAATTTAAATATAAGCTAAGCATCATACTATTTTAATGAATTAAAATAATTTGTATACTTCATTATATTACTGATACACATAACAAAAGAAATATGTCAATACATTATGGTAAACAAATCATCCCGTAATCGCCAATCGATTTCAAAAATAATAGTAATTATAATTTTATTAAAATAATTATATAAATTTGACAAATATTTATTAATTCAAATGTATTATTTAGTTTGTATAAAAGTAACGCACTGCCTCTAAACAACTAATTATTATTAAGTAATTTAAATTTTATGCTCAGAGTAATATTTAATGAATATTAATCGTTTTGTTGATAATTTTGGATACAAAAACTGTTCTAAAGCTTCATAACTAGCGAAAGAGTTAAATTTCTTCCTGTTAGCTTGCACTATATACTAGTTATAATCATTATAATCTAATTTTAAAATGTGTTTAGTCATTTTAAAATAAAAATTGCATAATACAAATTTCTTTACATAATTGAAAAACTCAAGTAAAAGTAGTAATTTATGTTCTCAGTAAGTTCGGAAATATTGAAAAGCAGTACCTTTCCTGTTCACAAAATAATGGTATCTTATTTTCAATTCCTTAGAAAATAAATGCTCTTATTCTACATCATCCATTCTATTCAAAATATATGAATATAGACATCAGGAAAGAGCACAAAAATATTTAAAACAGAAAGCTTCGGAATTCTTTGCCATGATGTTACATTTTCAATTTTGTTTGTGTGGCATGTTTTGTTGTTTACTGTTATCAGTAAAATTGCATTCCCAAAAGGTGTTTTTATGACAGGTTGAGTGACGGGTTATTTTGTTTGCTTCCAAATACTCAAAAATATTGAATAGTGCCAATATATTAAGCATGCATAAAGTATACAAACAAGAGTATTCTTTTAGAAGTATAATTCTGCTTCGCCTGTTCCTTTCAGTTTATTTCTTAATGTTTTGAAGTGTTGTTATTTTGCAATTGAGTAAAGACTAGACATAATTGAGACGTATCAGAAATAAGTAAATTTTTCATAAATTTGAACGTATATACGTTTTTTTCTTTCTTCTTTCTTTTTTTTCTCATTCAATAGCTCAACTGAGAACAATAAATCAAGAACGTATCTACGATTTTATGATCTATTTTTTTTTAAGATTTCAGCTTGTTTGGTCATTACAGTTTCACCATAAGAGTATTTCAAAATATGGATTAATATCATATTTTAATAATTATTTTACGTTATACACTGAGCTTTTATTCATTTATATTTCATTATGGATGGAGGATTGAAATATTTAGGTATGTCGACTTGTTTAAATTTTCAGCTACTTTCTTAAAGTATTTCTTTAACGCAAAGTGAAAGGTGGATTAACGTACCGCACAATATTGTTAAAAGCATCTTTTTAAAGACAGGTTACGATTGTTTTATTTATCTTTTCTTATTTATTCCAAATTATATTAGTAATGAAATTTGTAGAAACATTTTGGTTCTTTTATTGAATGATGTTTGATTTATGCATTGCTTTAAAGTATAACTGGGCAACGAAACCTCCGTAGTTACAGTTGGTTTGAGTGCGGTGATAATAATAATCTGAAGTACGTGAGTTCGAATCCCATGGCCCCGAAATTTTTTCCGCAGAGTTTAAACCAAAAACTAAATTCTTTAGAAAATTCATACAACTAGTACTTTCAGAGAACGATTTAATTGCTTGAAAAATGAGTTAAAAAATAACTGAACAGAATTAAGTACTAACGTTTCACTCGAGTAAATCCTATCTATTCAGAAAATCCTCTAACATTCTGCTTTGCGAATGCTATGTTTGTAAGTATTCCTTTAAAAGAAAGAGCAAAAAGAAACATGTACAGTGCGAGTATTGACTCGTCTGGAATTCCTTTCATCTGCCGTTCGAACAGGAGTTCTTTCCATCCGAAAAGTGATACTTTCGGAAACGGAATGGTGACGAATGGGATTTCTTTGACTTGGAACAAGAAAAGTGCATAAGAGAAAATCGAGCCACCAGAATAATTTCATGACATAATGTTAACTCTACTTTCGAACAGTTTAGCTATGGACGTCTTATTATTTCATACTTAACTATTATAAACTTAAAATGAAGAAAATGATTTGCGTCAACAGATGCACTTGAAAAGTATTCGTTGTTGATTACTTGTTGTGAAATTCGGCGAATATTTACCCCATTTGGTTCTTTATTTTTCTATAGTAGACCTTCTCTTACAGTCAGCCTTTAACGATGAATTTATATATATATATATATATATATATATATATATATATATATATATATATATATATATATATATATATATATATATATACATGTATACATATACAGGGTGGTTATAAATTAACAGGAGGTGTTTGGAGCCCTCTAGCACGCGAACTACTGGGCGAAACATTGCCAAATTTGATGAGCGTGCATATTAGACCATGGGATTTAGATTTCTGGAGTAAAAAAAATTAGCTTGAAAAATCACCACCAGGGAGAAATTTGGCGCTGTAAAAGTGTATTACACTGAATATTACGAATCAAACTTGAAAAGATGCTGTATAAATCAATTTCGCTTCGCAAAAATTATTGTTCTTTGCAAATGAGGTTTAATATGATCGCCGTAGAATTTTCTATTAAAAAAAAAAAATAACCACGAACAAAATAGCGATCCATTTCACCAAATACAATGCAATAATTTGCATAAACGCGTTGCGTTTAGCGATCATCTGCATAAAATAACTGACCGGGAGCATTCTCATCCTTCTGAGAGCAGTTACTCTTGATGGCTTTAACTATGCAGGACCGCGCTTTGTTAGTGAAGCTCTACTATCAGCGTGATGAAAATGCCAATGTTACTATTCGAGAATTTCAGCCAGTGAAGCAGTTGAGAAAAGGCCCGCTAACCATAACAAATTTAAGAAACGTGATTAAGCGGTTTGAAATGACTGGATCTCTAGCCCAACAACCAGGCCAGGGACGCAAGATGGTTAATCAGCTACAAGTTGACGAAGTTGCACATATTATTAGAGAACAGGAGATGGAGAATGTGCAAGGTACAAGTAGTGCTCGTGTAGTTTCTCGGCAGACGCTGATCCCTTACTCAACTGTGCGGAAGATTTTACGTGAGATGTTAAAATTTTTTCCTTACAAAGTTTCTTCCACTCAAGAATTACTTCCTCGAGATACAGTTTCCCGATTGGACTTTTCTTCAAAGATTCTAGATCGCACGCAAGTCAGCGATACTTGGCCGTGAAAAATCCTATGGAGTGACGAAGCTCATTTTCATTTAAACGGTGGCACTAACACGCACAACTGCCGGATTTGGGCCGCAACTAATCCGCATGTTTATGTGCAGAAACCACTTCACCCGCCAAAAGTTACAGTGTGATGTGGATTTACTGCATCTTTCATCATTGGTCCTTACTTTTATGAGGAAAATCATGCGGGTGAACCAGTTACATGCATTTCTCTGATAGCAGAATTATTAGCCGCTCATTTCCTACGGTATGGCCCCCAAGGTCGCTCGATCTCAATCCATGTGATTTTTGGTTGTGAGGATATCTGAAAAGTGTAGTGTATCAAAGAAACATTTCTGATATCGTAAGTTTAGAAGATATGATAATTTTAAAAGTTAGAGAAATCCATTCTGATATGTTACGAGCTGCCGTAGAAAATGTTGTGCATCGTATGCAGTTCTTACAACTTTACAATGGCGATCATATCGAACCATATTTGTGACAAAAAAAGTCATTTTTTGCAAATAAAATGGATGCATATTTTGTCAGTAGTAATTAATTCTTCGATAATTAGAATAATACACTTTTAAAGCACCAATTTCCACCCTGATGGTGATTTTTCAAACTATTTTTTTTATTCCAGAAATCAAAATCC
>JAXGGA010022068.1:0-15588 GCA_038373865.1 Uloborus plumipes | reverse complement strand
ATCGGTATGCATTAAAAATACAAAGAATTATGCTTGAGCAGTAACATTCATTTTTAGTCACGATTAGTCACATTTAGTCTCATGGTAATAGTGAAGTAGAGAGGGGGGTTTTCAATATCCAGGAGAGTTCTTTCGGGAGATAAATATTTGATGTCGGAACGTGTATCGAATGATAGACTAATTATAAGATGCTCTGAAGCGCTATTCTACAGCTGCACAATTCCAAATTGATAAAGAACTTTTAAATTTAGCTTTTGATGCACGCAAATCATGCCAGTTCTACCTTGAAGACTAGACGAAAAAGAAGGAAGAGCAATTGAGATTAAAAAAATAAAATGAAGAAAAGTTGAAACAGAGAAAAATAGAAAAAGAACAGCTGTCAAGTTTGAAGGGATCTGTTAAAAAGTTAGAAGAAAAAGTCAAACTAGTAAATAGAGAGAGAGAAAGAGCACTCAAAAATCAGCTGATGTATTTTTTAAACAGGCAAACCAGAGGCTAAAATCAGCTATTGGAGCAAAGACACTGAAAGTTAGAATAGCTCAGGGTATGTTAGAAGGCAGTATAAAGTTGAGGAATAGGGAAAGAGAGCATGAAGATAAAGAAAATAAATTAAATTAAATTTTTTGTGAACAAAAGGAAAATACTTTGATAGAATCATTTTTCTGTAAAAAACCAAAAACATGGATTTTCGGAATAAATTTTCTGTATTTATACGAGTATATTATTATTTTTTCTTTTGAATGGTAGCAGTCTTGTAAAGTAAATAACCTCGATTGTACTCTTTTGTTTTTTTTTCCTCATTTGTATCTTGTATTTTTTGAACTTGTTTTAAAGCATTACTGATATTCAGCTTAGCTTGTCACATGTTTCTATTCAGCTGCTTTGCAACTTTTTTTTTCATGGCTACTTTTTTGCAAATTTTTTTTTAATTTCAAGGCAACTTTTTTGCAACTTTTTTAGTATTTTTAGACGACTTTTGCTACTTTTTTGTGACATTTTCCCTGTGGCAACCCTGGGCTTGTTGCTTGTATATATTCATGTAAGTAGGCATGTTGCTTGTACAGTCAAGTAAGTGGACATCTATGTAAGTAGGCATGTTGTAGTGTTCTTGTCAAATTTACTTCCTGTAAATAAAAGAAGACAGTGCTATTTATTCTGAAGATTGTTCTTGACTGGTTCTCCTGTCGTGTTACAAGTAAGAGCTCGGGTTTATTTCGATAATTGAAAGTTTTCGATGCTTTTAAATTTTTGGCGCTATAGTTTTTACTTTGGTAACCCTTTGCTCTTAAATACTTGAAAGTAACCCTTTTCCACTTCATATTGTCCAACTTTTTGTATACTTGCGCAAAAAAAAAAAAAAAAAAAAAAAAAAAAAAAAAAAAAAAAAAAAACAAGCAAACTGCATAATCATTGGTGCCATAACTTTGACGCCAATGGATACGAGATCGTCTAGAGCCCAATTATCGAAATCTTCCCAAGAACACTTTTCTGATGTGGTTTAAATGATAAATATTCACATCGAATTTCAGCAAAAGTGTAGATAGAATACGAGTATATTGATGCTTAAGGACATATTTATTTTCTACCTTGACGAAAACAAAAAGAAAAACATTCTTCTCACTTCCTTTTTTTTCTTCCCCTGCTCTCAGTTTATGTTTTCGTGGAACTTTTAACAACACTATGATTCAGCGGAATATTTAATTTTTTAACTTAACTTTTAACCTCTTTAATATTTTTTTTCATTTAAAAGTTCAGTAAAAAGCCAATGTGGGACATTGCTTACGATCAAACGGCACGATCTTGAGGGTCACGGATTAGGACGATATTCTTGATTTAGGTCAATTTGCAATAGATATGTACCCAAGTATCGCGGTTGACTGCATAGACCTTAGTTCGGCTGCAACGGGGGTCCAAAAGTTTCTAGTTAATCCCAGAAAAGCAAAGGTTTTTCCTTTGAAATGAAACTTTTTTTATCCTTTTCTTACTATTGCTTGCAGTGTGTGAGATAGCGGGCCGTGGTAGCCCGATCGGTAAGGCGTCTTGACCAACTGCTTTCCCAGTCTCTAAAATTACAATAGCCTTTTCGTTGGACTTTGAAGTTTTTACACAACTTTCGCTCCTTTAACTTATTTAACATACAACTTATAGGAGAGGGAATTGGTTCGATATTATGAATGTACTCTGTGAGCTCCTACATTAATCCACTATCAAGAGTAGAGTTTAAACAGCTTAATTTCAAGAGCTTTCTGGAGCTAAAATTGCAACCTTGGACCTCCGTTGCAGCCAAACTAGGGCCTATGTAGTCAAGCCGCTTTACCTGGGTACATATCTCGTGTAAGCTGAACTAAATCCATAATTTCGTCCAAATCCGTGACCCTCAAGATCGTGCCGTCTGGTAAAAAAAGACGTAGCATTAAGAACGCCCTTTTCGAGACAGATATTTCTTCTTCACCCATGCTGCTATGAGTAACAAGGTAGCTTCTCTTTGATCCATTACAGAATGACATGAGATCATTGTGCCGCATATATAAGTTTCTATTGGACACACTGTGACGCAGATTCCACCTCTGAAAGTTTTGTTTTTAATCTACTAAATATGCAAGTGTTCTAAATTTCAAAAAACACTTCAAATCATAACCACCTCCTAACTTTTAATTTTAATTGAGAGGTTTAAAAATTCCATTCTCTGCTTTCCTGTAAAACGCAATACCTTAAGAAGTTTTTGCATTTTGCTTTTAGTCTCATTCTACACACATGAAAAAATAAAAAATTTGTATTAAAATAAAATGTTTCAAAACTTTCATCGACAATTTAAAGATAACTGCTGAACGCTGTGAAGTAAATTTGTTTAAGTCCTGTTAAGGATGAAAAAATATTGCGCATTTTAACAGTTGCTGATGTTAATAGAACAGAAAGAGAGAAAATCTCAAAAAGTTATATTTGATGTTCGAAAATATTGGTAAAAGGAATGGAATATCGAAAATACAATATAATAATGCTTTAGAGTGAGCAAGGAAATACTTCAAACAACTACACCCTTATTATTAGAAGATTCCGGGCTGTTGTGCCGTGATCTGAGTGGTATTGTTCCAAACGTTTCGGCAACATATGCGGCGGCCATCTTCAGTGGCGTTGACGAAGGTTCCAGGAAAGAATCCTCCCTGGAAGCTTCGTCAACGCCACTAAAGATGGCCACGGCCATCAAACCACGACACAACAGCCCGGAATCCTCTAATAATATTGACACCAGTCGTGAAAGCCTTCACTCTTACTTTAACACCCTTAGTTTGTCACGAATCAATGCAAAACAAATGTTTAAAATGATTCATGTTTGAAGTATCGATAATTTTAACATCATTCAGTGGTTCTGATTTAATGCAAAAAAAATATTTAAAACGATTCATGTTTGAAGTATCGATAATTTTAACATCATTCAGTGGTTCATTTGTAAAATATCACCAAATTGAAAACCAGATTCGAAAAATCATTGTTTTTTCGCCAAATTTGTCACCAACTTGGCGGTTGGCAACAAAACTTGGGGACCCAAACAGGGTTCGTACGGGTCCTTGAAAGTCCTTATAAGTCCTTATTTTTTTATTTAGCCTTAAAAGTGCTTAAAAGTCCTTATTTTAATGTCCCAAGTCCTTGAAAGTCCTGTTTTTGTCCTTATTTCAAAAAATCATTGCCGTTTTTCTCTAAGAGCGATTTCTACACTGCAGGGTTGCAAGTGCGATATTTCCGCTTCGGGCCCCACTTCGTTCCGGGAACTCTATTCAGAATTATGGGGCCGGGGGGGGGGGGGGGGGTCAGCTCCGCTCCTGTTCTAGGAATCCATATCCATCAATGCAGGTGCCAAATCAGGGACACAATTGGTCAAATTTAAACAACTGATAAGAAACTGAGCTACGTTAGCCGAACGCTTACGGCTTCCCCCATGATGCTTTCCCCCAGCGAGTGGTCTAACACCCCTCCTGCTCTCCGACTAGTTCGGAGAAGCACCCCTTTGTTCCGATCCCGCACTCGCGTCCTGAACTTGCACTTGGAAATTACTCTCCCACGTGTTTGTGGTGATCAACATGAAATGTTATCGGTTTGGTCGTCATTGTCAATTTTTAGCTTTAAGATGCCTGGAAAATGCATATTTAATAAACTGTGGCTGGAGCGGGAAGAATATAAAAACTGGATTGAGACGGATAAAGATCCTCGTAAAGCTTACTGCCGAATGTGTATGATGCAATTGGATATTTCTAGCATGGGAGAATCGGCACTCAAAAGTCATATGAAAAGTAAGTTGATTTTTTATTCTTTTTTATTTTGTAATTTTAATAAAATGAAATAATCAAAAATTCTTGTGAAACATAAAATGTGGAAAACTTTACTCTTCAATTTTCAAGTTCTATATGCAGTACCGAAGCCAAAATTTTAACAATCGGAACTTTTTCGGAAATTTCCGTTTCCAACCCCTCCTTTTTTTTTTTACTTTCTTTTTTTTTCAGTATTTTTTAATTTCTAAAAATACCCAGGCAGCTATGAAGCTCAAAAAACTTCAGCGCACGGTTCGTAATCTTTTAAAATTACATGAAAAGGTGTGCTTGAAGAAGAAAATCATTTCTTAGTGCTTGAAAAAGTTTTGAAAGTTAATATAAAAGTTTGAAAGCTGAATTCTCAGGAAATTCATTGAATTGTGCTTAGTTAAAAAGAAAAAACAAATCATCCATGCAATTTTTTTCACACAAAAAAAAATTGTGCTTTAACGTGCACGTGGTGAACGCGTTCTTCGCGGAAAATAGTTTCTCTTCCTTTCAATCCATTTAAATCTTGTTAATATTTGAGCATGTTTGACAGTTGGAAATTATTTTGAAATGTACAAGAATAAATTAATGTATTTTATGCCTTATTTTAATGCAAAAGTGACTTCGGGAAATCATCCGACATTGAACACGTGTTCGCGAAGTATTGCTTCTTGTGTTTGAAATTTCTATCTTTTTGCATCTCGGAAGTATTTTAATATTTTTGCAGTTGGAATTTATTTTGACGCAAATAAACCCAAGATATGTTTATTTCATTTTCTATTTTGATATAATTAATGCATTTTTTTTTTAAACTTGTTAACACTTTACATGTAAGTAATGGGAAATTTCTTTCTGTGTTTGAGATTTCAATCCTTTTGCATCTCGGAAGTATTTTGATATTTTTACAGTTGGAATTAATTTTAACGCATATAAACCCAAGATATGTTTATTTCATTTTCTATTTTAATATAATTAATATATTTTTTTTTAAACTTAACACTTTACATGTATGTAACGGGAAATTTCTTTCTGTGTTTGAGATTTCAATCCTTTTGCATCTTGGCAATGTTGTAATATTTTGACAGTTGAAAATGATTGCAAGATATATTACAAAATATTAGCATTTTTTAAAAAATGTTTTAATACATATTTTATTTTTTGGACGCTTGCCAAGGCCAGCATTAACAACCTACTTAGTGCAATCCAGTTAAATCCTTTTGCATTTTGTTAATATTCTAACATATTAATAATAGTGCTCGCTTCTTAACCTTGGGGGCTTCTCAGCCTGTGCCCATGCCTTAATCAACTAATCATTGTTTTGCAAAAATATTATTTAATTGCTAATTGATAAGTAAAAAAAAACCATGTATATCAAGGTTTTAATTGATAAGTAAAGAAAATATATCAAGTAGATCACTTTAATTTTAAACAATAAACTATAACTTTAAATGTACTTGAATTTCAATTTGAGTAAAATTTTATGTTGGCATTCATAGTGTAGATAAATTTAAAATAATTTTACTTATGTGTTTTTATAATTATTTCCAGGCAAAAAACACCAGCAATAGTTCATATGGAAAAGTTTGGGAAATTATCAAAATAGTATTGATAATGTCACATGGACAAGCCTTAGTCGAAAGGGGTTTCTCAGTAAATAAGTCCATGGAAGTGGAAAATTTAAAGGATGCTAGCTACATTTCCCAGCGTGTAATTCATGAATTTATTCAACTGTCCGGGCCAATTCATAACATACAAATCACCAAAGAAATGAGGACGGCTGCAACTTCTGCAAGATCAAAATACTATCAGTACTTGGAAAATGAAAAATTAAAAGCTAAGAATGAAACAAAACAAGTAAAACGAAAAGCATTAGAGGAGGAAGTAATTTTTTTAAAAAAGAAGAAAATGTTTCTTCAAAAGGACATAATGGAGACAAATACAAAAGAATCAGTTGGCAGATGAGGCCGAAAAAACTAAGGACATTAACTTGTTTATGCAATCACATGAACTAAGAAAAACACTAAGTGAAAAAGAAATTGAAATAAGTTCTTTGGATGTAAAATTATCAGAGAAAAGTTTGGAATTAAAAGATATGTAGTGTGATTTTCAGTTTCAGATTTTTCTTTGTTTTGTTTTTGCAGGAAACTTTTAGGCCTTTTTTTTTTTTGTTATGTTTTTGATCTATTTTTTATGTTCTGTACTGTGTATCATCCTCTAATTGAATTAAAAAGAAAAAAAATAGAATCATTTGGAAATGTTGAAAATGTTTAGGCCAATTTGTTATTAATTATTTTGAGGTCCTTATTTTTTGGATTTTTTAGTCCTTGAAAGTCCTTAAAAGTCCTTGATTTTTTTTTAAAGAACTGTGTACGAACCCTGCCAAAGCGTAATGATATATAGTCAAGTGGTCGCCAAATTCTAACATCACTTTATTCTGCATTGAAATTAACAGATTTCCCCTAAAACCCCCTTTCGAACATCCGAATGCAATCAAAAGGTAAGCTGCACAACTAGACCCTATTCAGAGCCTGCGTGAAAAATTTCAATCTTTTACGATGTTCCTTTTTTAAGTTGTGCAAGATGCACAGTCACACGTACGAGCAAACGCACACACATACATACATACAGACGTCAGAAGAAAACTCTTACTAATTAATCTGGGGGCTGTGAAAATGGATGTTTGGTTGTCCTTACTTTCGCATGTACAGTACATAAGCACATGCAAAGAGGCCGAACAAACTGCTCAGGATTCATTCTGGGGTGAGGAAAATTGAAATTTAGACCGAAATTTGAGTGAAATCTTTTGTCGTTATTTCTATATTTTCGAAAGGAAACAAAAAGTATCCGAGCTTCCCGGACACGTGTTTTGTGTGCTGCAGTTCTGCTATGGTTTTTAGCAACAAATCTATGAAATTGTATTCTCAACATTGACTTCTACAGCACAACAAGTGATCAAATCTACAGCTTAGATTCAAAAACTTCGTGAAGCTCTTTCCTACATGGAACGAATAAAAAGTGCCCTTACGTTTCAAGACAGGTGCAAGCATCTCACTAGGGTTAGGTAATAGTTGCGAGCGTGCTGGTAGTAATGAACACTGATTCATCTAGGCTATAATTCAATTTCTTTCTGTGAAATATTGCGTAAGACAACTTGAACGTTAGGGCCCTGCTCCACATCAGCAGAAAACGCGACCGAAACCGAAGGCAAAAACCGAAAATCCGGGTACTTTCTATAGGAACACCATTTAATTCATTTTACGTTTCTGTTTTACGTCATTGTGGAGCAGGACCCTTAAATGGCCCGTTTGCACTGCTGAAATTAAGTCGCTTAAGTTTCTTCCAACCCACTTAGTGCCATGCTCCACATCGACGTAAAGCAGAAAAAATAGGCAAAAGCGTAAAATGGATTCAATGGTGTTCCTATGGAAAGTACCCGGATTTTCGGTTTCTGCCTTCAGTTTCGGTCGGTTCAGTACGGGCCATGCTCCACATCAGCGTAAAACGCGACCGAAACTGAAGGCAGAAACCGAAAATCCGGGTACTTTCCATAGGAACACCATTGAATAAATTTTACGCTTCTGCCTAATTTTTCTGCTTTACGTCGATGTGGAGCATGGCCCTACCTCCACATCAGCGTAAAACGCGACCGAAACTGAAGGCAGAAACCGAAAATCCGGGTACTTTCAATAGGAACACCATTGAATCCATTTTACGCTTCTGCCTAATTTTTCTGCTTTACGTCGATGTGGAGCATGGCCCTTACAGTTGTTTAAGATGCACTACGTTAGTAATATTAATAGTTCTATCCCTTGGGGAAAAAGTGGTTTTTTCTCTTTCTTGCACTATGTTCTCCATTTGTGAAATTCGCCGTTGTGCGTTCGCCATTTGTGAAATTTGGTTCAGTATGCCTCGAGGTTCGAGCAAACTCTCAAGTCTGTCATAGAGTAAAAAAGAATGAAATGCACTGCTCTACATCAACCATGATTTTACCAAATCATTTTTGAACCTTATGGAGGATTGCGCAGTAAAAGTTTCGCAACAATAAATCCGAACCAATCCGAGATGCTCTATGTGAGACTGCCAGACTAATTTTGTTTCGTATATGTTTAAAATTATTTTCTGGGAAAAAAGGACTGATTGAAACAAAGTGAAAGAGAAAATTGAAGATTTAATGCATCATCGCCGTTCGAAGTACTAGTCCTCTTGCTCATGCGCTAGTGCTTAATACATACATACCGTATAATAAAAACTAATCAAAACGGATACATAAGTGATTAAATGGAAATCAAGGTTAAAATTTCAATTTGAATGGAAAATTTATTCTGAATGGGTCTTACGGAAAAAAATTTTGATTCCGAAATAGTATACTTTAAAAAATATTCATTTCTTTTTTTCTATACCTTTTTCTTTTTTTTAGCTTACATTTCCCTTTATAGTTGTTGATAATTGTCCTTTAATGTCTTATCATCTTTGATTGGCTGAAATGATACAATATTATCATTAAAATGTGCCTTGGGTACTGAAATAAAGTAACAGAATGGATAAATACCATTTACTTTGCGTTCACTCAATTATGTCCATCATGTTTAGGCTTAACATCTAGTTCGCTCCTTTTATATCCTGTTGGACTACGTTCATTTCTAATTAATTTATTACTAAAAGTAAGTGAAGTAAGATAGGAAGTATTGAATTTGTAGGCGAGGCATTTTTTTTTTTTTTTTTTTTTGTATTGACCCACGTGTTAACGTGCAAAAAAAACCCGTCAAAATGGATTCAAAGTTGATTAAAATGGGAATTACGGTTGAATTTGCAATTTTAGTGAGAAATTTTATGCAAATACACAATATTTTCTCCAAAACTTTCGCCTGCAGTACGAAATTTCCCAGTCGGTACCTACGTAGGGAAATTTCCACCGATAAAATCCCTAATTATCGATTTTATTTCCGCACTGACCTTCTCATCCCAGCATCCTCTTCGCTCTGCTGCAGCAGATATGTTGACGAATGCCGAGCGAATACTTTTTCCCGGGGTGTTGGAGAAGAGTGGCCAAATTTTCGCAACCCAGTGCAGACGGTTATATCACTTCCCGGAAAAGCAGCTCCAGATGCTCCCGGATTATTCTAAAATTAACTCTGAGAAGCTTGCTCAAAGGAAAAGATTTTTCTTTTTTCCTGGAAGCTAGCTTTTGTCATCGGCCAATAAATAAGTATGGTTTTATCCCGCAAAAAGTGGTGCGTTTTATTTATTTTATTTTATTTGCTTAATTCAACTTTCATTTATTTGTTTCGTTTTTTTTCGTTGGTTTTCAACATTTGCTTACTTATTTGTTTCCTTTCTGTTTTTTTGTTAAAAAAATTCTATTTATTTGGTTTTTGCTTGTTCATTTGCTTATTTATTTTGATTGTTTTTTTATTCAGTTTATGTTCATTTATTTGCTTCATTTTTGGTTGTTTATTTATAAAAAAATGTTTATTCTAAATTATAGCTTTTATTTTTTTTATTACTCGATACTCTAGTCAGCATTGGGGTACCATATAAATGTTTTTTTTTTTTTTTTTTAATTCTGGAGAGTAATTGATAAAGTGTGAAGTAGAATTACTTGTACTTAAATTCATCAATGTCGACTTTTCCCAGGTAGCACAAATAACCTTTAAACGTTGTATAAACGTTTTTAAGCGGTTGTTACAACGTTAATAACCATTTTACAACCTTTGAAAAACGAAGTGTGCTACTTGGGCTGTAAGCCGTTTTGAAACCTTTATAAATATTGAAATATTTTGATATTTTTGCTTTTCTTTTTACAAGTGTAAAAATAAATAAATAAACTCGTATCTTCTGACTTGTTGTTTCGTTATTTGTTTACGCATTGTACAACCAATTTTTTTGAGCTATTAGAAATACAAACATACATACCTATGTATGTACGTTCATACAGAATTCACCAGAAAAATCGTTTTGATTAACTCGTTTGATGGTCAGAATATATATTTCGGCAATCCATATGTTCCTAGGTACATTATGCGCTCACAGCAGTCAAAAAAAAAAAAAAACAAACTACTCAATATTCATTCGAGGATGAGTAAAATATAAATTGTGGCCGAAATTTGTGGGAAAAGGTTTTTGTGATTATACTACTTCCTTTACTTTCTAAATGCAAGTAAAAATCTATGTTTTTTGCTTTGCTATTTAAAATAAATGTTTCCAAATCATTACACATATGTTGCAAAAGTAGTCTTATGGTGCATGATATAGGTAAAATAAAACCGAGACGAGATATAATGAATACTAGCCAAAAATATGCTCTCTAGTGTCATTTCTTTGTAATTCTTGTCTCAACAAATTGTATTACCAAACTAGTATCCTGTGACGTTTACTTCAATTTGTACATTTTTCTGTTGATTGTTGAAATTATATTTCAGTTACCACATTTTCAGGCAACCAATTCCGGAAATTATCATTACATCGGCAAGTTAGTTTGGTTCCATTTCACTTCACTCTTGCGTCCCCGTACCTACTATAAAAGGTGGTTTAACCAGTTGAGTGAGGTCTTGAAAAGCGTTTTTTTTTTTTAAACCAAACAAAGAGACAAGTAATCCCCTGGTTCAATACCCCCAAAGGCATTGATTCACTTGGAGACTATGTGACTACGATCCATATTTAACGTGCCCCAGCCACCATTAGTGAACACGATGGATCTTTGACCGACTAGTATCGACTCCTCCTAAATACTAAATGCCTACTGCTTTCTGATTTTCAGCACAGAGTAAAATTTCTCCCTTGGTTCACGAAGGACTGCCATCTATCGGAGTTCTTCGAGGCAGAGAAATTAACAATTGATTGATTTCTAAATTTAAATTTAAAAATTAACCAATCAAAATATTTAACTCGAATATTGTTTGGATTTATCACTATAACAACGATCGGATTGCCGCAAGGTGGCACTCAAAGTGGAACAACTGTCTTCCGTATTGTGGCAAATGTAGAAGGCATTTAGTATTTAGGAGGCGTTGCTAGTATCCTACCCTGGACGCTTCAGTTACGATTCCGACGCATTTTTTTTTTTTTTTTGATCGGGCCACCATAGCCCCTAGTTAGGTTACATCATCAAAGCTGAAAACATACATGTTTTTACTGCTGTTTATTTCCAGATTACAGCAAAGCACATTACAAAGAGGGCAAAGTTCGAACATTTCACATCAGTTGTGCACTTATTGTTTATAGGCAAGTCATTGTGTATGCTTCATTGCGGTTGGAGATGAT
This sequence comes from Uloborus plumipes, assembly GCA_038373865.1. Taxonomy (NCBI): domain Eukaryota; kingdom Metazoa; phylum Arthropoda; class Arachnida; order Araneae; family Uloboridae; genus Uloborus; species Uloborus plumipes. The sequence continues at coordinate 4,036 of JAXGGA010022068.1, read as the reverse complement.
TTAGCTTATTTTAGCTGTCAGATATGCTTTCCAGCTAAAAAACTTATTTCTGCCCTTCCCTTTTGGGATTTCCTTCCCTCTGGCTAAATCGAGGTTTCAGTCAGACGGTAAACTTTTTCCCAGCATTTCTTTAATATTTTGTAGCTCTGTTAGAAATATGAAAAAACTCACCATTTACTATACAATCAAATGAAACGTTCTGAAATTTTTAAGGGCAGTTTGGTTACATTTAGCTGTTGTTGACATTCAACAATAAGTTTTTAGGCTTAAATTCTGTTCTACATCCTTATTGCCCGCAACTGCTTGGGAATTGGCAAACGTCTTGTTGAGACCAGTCTCTCATTATATCTGAATGAGGGGGAAAATAAAAATTTGATGCTCGTGTTCCGTTCATCTCGAAGTGACTCTGTTTAACTCAGAGGCTAGTAAAAGCTGGTTTCCTTGAAAACTGTTAGATGCGTCCATTTCCGCCTTTCCATCTCATCGGTGGTCAAACACTATGTTACAAACTTATACATGCAACATTGTGTTAAAGTATTCGACAACTTTCGAACCTTACGCATGAAAAACAATTGCGATTCGACTGTATTTCTTTGATGGGTTGTTCGTCACTATCAGCCCGTTTCTTTCCTTTCGTCCACGTGATTGATCGTAATCAGTATGGAAAGTTCGACCGGTACGAGAATAGCCCTGTATGTTTTGTGGTGAATGCATCGCATCGAGTACAATTAAAATGTTCGTGCTGATCCTGTAAGATCTTTCGTGCAGACATTGAATATAGTAAACGAATTCTACCATTAAAAATCCACATTCTAAGGAGGTTCCGCTTTGAAATTTTCTGTCGTTTCATGTGAAGCGCTAGATAGTTGAAGCTTAGTTTGTTCAATGAAGGCAAAATTTCGACATAAACCAGAAATAATGTAAGTTGTCAAACGGAAAAAGCATAGCCAAAACCTCTCACCTAAAAGTGCCTGACGAAACCCAGCATGGGAAGATTTTGATAACTAGGAATCTTGATAATTTTTTCCGCTGTTTCTAACTTTTCTGACTCCAAAGACTACGGCTTTGCTAATTTTGTCAGCCTAGAACGATTATTGCCCAACATTCGATCGCGCTGAGCTCCCAATTATAGATTTTTCCCCGAAAAACTCCCGCGGATTTATTCTAAATATTTATTTCTTTACAATTATGTTGACAAGGAAGGCCATTCCTGTATTTTTAAGCAGCTCTTGTTTTCTATTGTAGGAAATTTAAAGTTCCTGACGTCTTGTTCATGACCATAGAACCACCTCCCAACATCTTGGTCAATGGAAAAAGCTGTCTGCTGCAAGCGAGGTACTCATGGTTCTGCTTTCAGATGCAATTGTACCCTGTTTCATAGCTGAAGCAAGCATGGTACTTTTCCATGTGTACGAGAAAGTATTGTACATTGCTTCTTCTGCTGTAACGCTTATAAAAATCTCTCTTTTCGATTTTTTTTTCTCTAGAGTGTGTAAAGCCAAAAAGGATGGAAAAGGGGAACAAAATGCAAAGGAGATTAGTGATGTATGCCAATTTTTTTATCACCATTCGTTTTAAATTGATACAGATTAACGATTAACTTCTGATTCAATTTTTATCCAAATGAAGCTGGTTATTAAACAAGATTCAAGTTTGTAACGTTGTAATGTATTTTAATATTAAATGTGGTTAACTTAAAGGATGAACTCTGCCTGTTTTTTATTGACAGAAACTGGAGGCCAAGCTTAGTCGTTATTTTAAAGTTTTTCATGGATCAAAGTTTAAACCTACTCAGTCTCTCAAAATAAATTTGAAACTTCTGAGCACTGAATGGAGTTTTTCCTTCGAAGGATGCACTTTTATACATTTGAGTTTAATAAGTAAAACTTATTATTAGTTTCTTCAATTAAACTTAAACCGTGTGTCTAGTATTTTTATGAAGAAATTTTTCATCAGCGCATTAATCTATATATGTATGTGTTTTGTTTGCAGAGTTTACCTTTTCTGGAGTATGAACTACATCGGCAGTTGCTGAATAAATTAAAGGTACGTATTTAAGTCCGATTGGTGAAAATAAAAATGCTGGATCATTTATTCTCCATCTTTCCTCCACACTGCTTTTGATTTCTAAAGTGCTGTACAGTTTTATTACAGAGCATTTTGTGATAGTGGTTTTGCAATATTAAATAGTTTGATACATTTGCAGGTCAAATGCATGAACGCCATATTTGGTCTCAAAGTTCAAGTTTCTATTGGAGACAAGTTGATTGTCGGAATTGCTGTAAGTACGGAAGATGCATTGTCACTTGTACAGTTTTTTTAAAGAATTTTATCGTTTCATTACGAGTTTTTCATTATGATGAAATTCCCTCTTTTTGTAACGTAAGTTACTGTATATTTTTGGCTGCTAAATTTTGTAAAATTTAAATGCATAAAAGATTTTTGCATTTTTATTTCGTATTTGATTGCCATTTTTATAAATCACTTTTGTACAAGGGTTATATAACATTATTTGTTTGCACAGAGCTGCTAAATGCCAAAGAATTGGTCAAAATGTAACGTAAGTTACCATGGAATGTCCCAGTAGGGTTTTATTTGCATGATTAAAGACACCAGGGCAGAACTCAGAATGTTACATTTCTTTGCCTAATATCAACTCTGATTGCTTCTCAAGCAGACGATGTGGCCTTCTAAAAGAATGAAATTTGTTTCAGACTGGAACGGGCGCCTTCTTGTCCGCTCTCCCTCCTCCGAGCATTCCAAAGTTGGCCTGCGGTAAGGTGAGTACTTTTTTGTCCTCCTTTTAGTGCGTTTTGTATAAGGTTCTGCTTAAATAAATTCGTTGTTTTGTCGCCGAATTAGCACGCAGTGTGAATGCGTTGTCGTCTATCATTAAAAAAAATGTGTTTTGAACATTAGTTGAAAATATAACTTCATCACGATTATACTTTTTGCACAGCAGTGCACTGAAATCTTAGTTTGTCGTATTACTTTTTTTCACATCGTGAGTGAGGATTTACCAATGAATAATGTCCATATTCATGGCAAAATATTGTTATCCTTATTTTTTAGTAGTAGCACAGGTTTTTGTATATCTTATTTATTTTAAATTAAGATTCTTCACAAAAGTTACGATCGTTAAAATGAACTTTTTCTAAATTCACGAAAGTAGAAACGGACCCTGACGAACTTCTTGATCGCAAAAACGAATTGTTTACAACATTCTTGATCCCAGAAGAGGGTCCATCTCAAACTTCTTGATCGTAGAAAGAGATCATCACAATGTTTTTGATCCCTGCAGTCGACCCTTTCACAATTGCCGGAACAAAACTTAAGGAAACTGCACAAGCGCGAAAACAAAGCGTTTGTAAACTTTATGATCTCAAAGACACACCCGAATCAAACTTCTTGCTATCAGAAATGCTTTGAAAACATTTTGAATTTAGAAAGACTCTTCGAAACTTTATGTCTCGACAATAGGCTCTTACAGATTCTACGATAGCCTGAACAGACAGTTCTCAAACTTCACAAGCGCCAAGAATGGATCTCTAATAGAAAAATATTCGCATAAGCCAGCAAGAAAAATAAAGTACCTAAACAGACCCTTCGTGACAGTTAAATTGCCCTAAAGATATTGGAATTAACTTTTTTTATGGTTGATATGTTGACATTTTATAATTTCAGAGTGCGGATGAGAAGAAAATGTGTGAAATCCAAACTCAGATTCAAGATGCCATGGCCAAAAACAGAGAATATTTTGGGATCAAGATACCTGCTTGGGTAAGAAGTTTTGGTAAAAAAGTAAACTATGGGTAATTTGTTACTTGGTGATTTATTTTCTTTTTATCTTGGCAAAAACAGAAGAATATCGCTTACTACGCAATGCTTAGTCTCTAGTAACGTATTTCCATTACATTGCCAATGCATCCCTATATAATATATGTTCGAATATCTTGTTTCGAAATCAAACAATAATTAAAGCATGCGAAACAAGCTATAAAGGAAATGGCTGACTTTTGTACGCCGTATCAAATCA
>JAXGGA010022067.1:0-15591 GCA_038373865.1 Uloborus plumipes | reverse complement strand
TGTGATAGCGATAAGAAAGGTAACGATATGAGACGATTATTTTATATTTGTTTAACTATTTTTTTTCTATCGGGACTCATTTATTAGACATGTTGGTTATGGCGGTGACTTTTTTTTCTATTTTAATTGTTTCTCCTTTTTTGTCGTATCTAGGAAAATAATTTCGGAATAATCAGGAATAATGCCTTGGCTCATTTTCTCAATCAAGCTGTCACCTCTTTTTAAATAGAACCGTTCAACGGTGAAAATTGGGGGGAATTGAGAACAGACAGTATGTTCTAAAAAAAAAAACGGGATAAAAAGTTCCTATACTAAACATATCTTTGATTTATTTGCGATCAAAACAAAATGCTTATTGAAATCAATGCCATGGAGACCCCCCAACACCCTTTTTTCCCCCTTTTATACACAATTTTGTTACATTACATCAGCGAAAAAAATTTCACGAGAGATTTTACTTTATGAAATTATTATTATTATTATTATTATTTTTTTTTTTTTGCAATCGAGTTATAAAGCCCAAGCTTGTTTGGCATACTCTTTGCAGAAAATATCATTTTGAATAACCCGGTAGCGATTCATAACGAGGTGACCTTTTCTCATCATTAACCCATGAAAGCCGCGGAACAAGAGAAAACTATTATCCATCACCGGACACATTTCAAGATTGAAACAATGTCAAAACCGTTTCTAAAAGCGCTTAATTGAAAAGAAAAAGAGTTGTTCCTTTTCTTCAGTTAATGGGAGTAGCCGAAAATAGACGTGGAGGCTTTGAGGCAAGAGTTTTTTTCTAATACGACTAAAAGAATGACACAAAAGCGTTTAGTTCACACGAGCGACCCAGTAGAATGTCAATAAAATGGGTTGTGGTCTTCACGACACGAGAAACCTTTGGCAGAAGGAGTTAAGTATTTTATGCAAAGGTCGTTTTTGAACAAAGGAGAGCTTTAACACCTTTGAACTCGTCTGCTACTCGCTATCTTAATCCTGAGAAATGTCAAAAAAAGAAAGGAAAAAAATATGAAGACAATACCAGGTGTTTTCTTTTTGCGTCGTTTATCCTGTTAATCACGTCCGAAAAGATAATAAAAAAAGAAGGAGCAAAAGGATGTGTGTTGAGGACATTGGATGCAGTGTTAGAGAAGCTACGTGCAGCATGGTTTCAGTAAATCTGTAATTTTACAATGCAATAAAATATGAGTAAGGCATTAGAATGCGTCTACTACATTCAGTTTTTGAATGCTCAGAGAATAGTATTGTCTCAGGCTATGAACATCTCGGCAAAGGCTTGTACTGAATATATTATGTTTAAGTCTATTTGATTTGACTTCGTAGGAAGTGGTGGAAGGTACAATTATCTACTCATGTGACGAGGTTATAATATCCAGCTTCTGATTTGTTAATTTTAAAAATAAGGTCGCAACGCTGAACATAGCTCGTACGGTAGTTAAGTAGATATGAAGTTACTATTTAGAAGCTACTCTTGTGTGCTGTTTCGAAGTTGCTGAAATCTCTCTACGTGAGTGCAATAGACTATATTATATAAATCCTGTGATGGCTTGTTGAAATTTCATTTTTCTGGTTTAAAATGCTAACTTATTTTTTAAGTTGCATCACATATTTTAAATAGTTCTAAGATACCCAAAGAGGTAAGATTAATGAGCCAGGTTCGATTCAGGTTAAAGGATTTCTTAAACTACTTTGGTAAAAGTTTTTTTAATAATTAGATATTACTTCGCACATTTTTCTTCAGTTTTATGCCAGTAAATGCAATAATGCTATTAGCAATAAGACGGGCAGTTATAAATAGATAAATTCTGGATAAAAATTACAGTGAAGGGTAAAATCTAACAAGGCTATGCATCATAATGAACCCTAATTGACTTACATGCCGACTGATGCCGCCTCTCTAAAAAAGTTATCTTTATTCAAAGAAATCATTTAGACAATGTATATGAGAAATATCCCGAACAACTTCCGAGCAGGTTGAAGTGGCATTTTTAAAGCTATGAGTTCGATCTTCGCTGGATTCCTCACTTAACCTGGGTAACCCAAAATTGGTCGGAACGGGGATAGGGATGTCTGGGGTTAAAGTAAAAATAAGATAAAATAAATCACTGGGGTTGAGAAAACAAGCAGAACCGTCAACCAGCTAGCACGTTCCCTGGGCTCTAATATGACCACAGGAAAAGTTGGAATAGCAGGCTTTTGGCCGAGCGTTTTATTACTTTTGACAGCTTTGAGTAACGGTATTCCTGACTGGGCTAAGGTTAAGGAAAGGTCTCAAGGCTTCAAACTTACGTAGATGTTTATAAATTTTAGGCTTACGTATAGAGCTGTTAAAGTGGGTGATTTATGGGAGAAAGCTGACACTACTTTTCCGGGATAAAGTCTCGAAATAAATTGTTTGTGTAGAAGCAATGACTTTAATAGATCTTCAAAAGAAGGAATGGGTGACTTATGCCGCTTTTTAAGCATCTTTATGCTCAATTGCGTTGACAAAAGTTTCTGATGATGCAATTCTGCAGATTTATTTTTAAGGCCTGGTCTAGAGCTACGATAAATTTATTTGTGAGCACAGTGAGTTATGTCAAAGCATATATTGAACGTTTTCCATGTATAATCAGACTGCTTAACAAAGTTTTAGTGCATAAATTTTATTGAAGATATATTATGCTAAAGCAGACGAGGGGAACCTGCGGTCTTAAGTAAAGCTGGGTCTTTTATAAATTAACTTTTTTATAAATTATATTTAACTATTTAGACTGCAAACCAGAAATACATTTTTAAATTTGAAACATGTAAAATACTTCTATGTGCAAAGTAAGACACACGTCTGTGTTGAACTATAGCCAGTTATCAGAAGCTCGGATAAAAAATAAAATTTTTCTATGAATATGTAGGTCTCTCAAATTTCTAAGTACAAGATTATACTGAAACTGCAAGGCTTTTAGAGTTTGACGGGCACATCTCTGTCGTGAAACCACTATTTGAACTACGGAACTAGTTTTATTTGTTTGAGTAAAGAGTGAACATCGTCTACAAATTACTTCTTGACACTTGAAGGGATTAAAGAAATTTGGTAAAATGCTATTGAATATCAATGTCTAAAAGCGCATTCACGCTGTTTATTTTCCTGCTTTGGAATCACTTACCACAGAAAATTGACATTTTCTTTCATGACATGAATTAATTTGTAAGACCACGAATTACAGATGATGATTTAGAGGATCAATTAATTCTTTGTGCAGCGAAGTCAGAGTCAAATATTCAGTTAACTTCAAACAGAAACAAAAGGAAATATCCCGCTTAGTTTCTTGTACTCATATTTTTAGTTTTTCTGCACTTTTTAAATATGCTACTTTTGCATATCCTTAACTATTAGAATGTAAAAAAAACTGACATATAGCAATCACATCCTAGTCTTTATAAACATTACTACAAAAATGAAAGTCATTCATAAAAAAGACTAAAACAAAATATTAAAAAATATTTCTGTTTAATTAATTTTATTTTTAAGTGGTATTAAATATTTAGTTGCTCATTAAAGAATAATTATTTATTGATCTTGTAACAAATTATTACAGTATCACAATATCAATATTTTTTATTTAGCTTGTGTTAACTGATTAATAAACGATTTATTGTTTTTTTTTTTTTTGAAAATTATTATTGTTATTAATATTTTTGTGCAGTGCAATAAATTGAAAAAACTGTTCAAAAACTAGTATAATTGCAGAAAAGTTGATGTTACTGGCTTTCAACTTTTGCGGCCTCCTGCACTACTGTATAATTTCATTGATGCCTTTTTTCAAAGAAAATACTTCTCCTATTATGAAGATTAAGATTGAGAATAAATTATCTCATCTAGTAGTTAATATTATCAACGACAAATCACATTACTGTCCTGAGATAAATTGCCAGCATTGGTGGATTTTTGGAATACGATGGAACTGAAATCAAACGTGCGAACGTATTTGCTCCAGCATTTTAGCATAGATTTTGTCTCCCGTGTTTTCTTTTCTGTTTTTAATAAATGTCAGCAAGATCTTTCTTTGAAGTTGCAGAGTAAGGCAATATTTAAGCAAACTGCGTTTACACTCCCGGCACCAAAATCCAACTTGATTGCATTGGTTTCAAAATTTTCTATGGGCGGATGTTTTGACTCTAAGAGAGCACATACGTCTCAAGAAGAAATAGCGTGTGATCTTCCTGCGATTGAGGTTCGCATCAAGCATGCTCGCATACATCTACTCATGTCATAGGTTGAAATTCAATGACATATTATGATTTTTAGGAGCATATGTGTCCACAGGGGGATATTATGGGGCAAGTTGTGCCATCAAAACTTTGGGGGGGGGGGGGGGATTTTTTAAACTAATTTATTTATTATTTTAAATTATTCATTAATTTATTTTTTAAACTTAATTATTTACGAATTTTTTAAAATAAAAATTATGCATTATTTTTCTTTTAATTTAAGTTATTTCTTTATTATTATTTATTTATTTTTATCTGCCTGTGTGTGTGCTTGGAATGTCTAGAAGGGAAAAAAGCGATTCTATTCTGCGCATAATTCGAACTTTTACAAAATGAATAATATAGAAGAAATAATAGTTATAATTAAAAAAAAAAATAATATTAAAAAATAAATAAATAATATTAAAAAAAAAAAAAATGAATCATGTTAAAAAAAATAAATAAAATAAAAGAGATGGGTAAAAATAAAAAGCACAAGAGGGTTGTGAAAAAATTGGGAGGGGGGGGGGCAGATTTGCGCCTCTGAGCTTGAGGGGGGGGGTGACCAACCCTGTATCAAAGAACAGCGGAGAGAAAAGCTCAAAAAAAATGAGTAAGCAGCCTTGTAATAAGCATCCTGTGTAACTCAAACTATGAAGCATGCTACACTAAGATGTGAAATAAAATAAAATGAACAAAAAGAAAAAAGATGGAAAGAAAAGCAAAAGGTGCATTTACGAAAAAGCGAAAAAAGTCAAATTGCACTTTAATATGAAGTAAATACATATGTAACATGTTCATGTGTATGCACGTGCGCGTTTCTTCTGGTGTAGATGTGTACAGAAATATTTTTAACGCCTTTAAAAATATATATCACTTATTTAAAAACTGGAAACACGCCTCAAAAATTTAAACAAGCTTATATCCACGCTTTGTGTTTTCAATAAAAATTTAGTAATGGAATTGAGGCAGTGAGAAGCAAGGGAATGTTAGTGGACTTTATAATGTATTGAGTGAAAAGCAGTAGCGTACATAGACCAATTTGCGCCCCCCAGCAAGATTTGTAAGTGCGCCCCCCACCCCCTATTAAAATGTAAAAAATATTTTCCCCGTGTAACTTTTAGTGCTTTTTTTCTGGATCGGGCGCCCTCAAACCTCTTGCGCCCCCCCGCGCCGCGGGGGTTGCGGGGGCGCTATGTACGCCACTGGTGAAAAGCCATAAAATACCGCCATAGGAAGAATTTCATTGAATATTTTTCCTAAGCATTGCTATCACTTCTTTTTCTGACATCGTTGTTTGTTTATACATTTCCACTCAATTCTTAGAAATAAATTTAAATTGCTTTTTTTTCCGGAGTACTCCAGTGTTATAGTCTTAATTTGTTTCGTACCCTTCACTCTTCAAAAGTGAGTTCTACTCATCTATAAAATATCAAGAAGTATTTTCTGGCCTTGAAAGAAACTCTATAAGTATCTCCGCATAGGTATTTTAAATAATATATAATAAGGAAGAGTCACAACTAATTTTAATTAGGAGACCTTTCCGTACGAAAGTCATTGACCTCGTCAAGGCAGAAATCACACGGTTCGTTGCAAATGAACAAACTAATATAATAGTAATACTAAAATTAACTTAGTTTTTCAAAAATTTTTTTTTTTTAATTAACTCCTTTTTTCCCCTCGCTATTCATAAAAATGTGACAGACGACTGGGAGAAACAGAACTTTTTAGATAATCGATGTTTTATGTAAAGCCCCAAGAAAATAATTGCAGGAAAAAATAACATTTCTTTGAAATATTTTAATCTGCATTGATTACATTTTTTTAAATTGAATAAACTTGTAAAGAAAAAACAACCAATAATAATGGAAACCTTTTTTTTCTCAAATTTATTTCACGAATCTTTCGTTTTTATATAAGAGTTTTTGACCGTTGCAAAGTTATACGCTCAAATCCGTCAAAATTAGAAAAAAATATATATATAATTAAGAAGTCTATTAGTTTATATAGTTTGTCTATTAGTTATATATTTTGAAGCCTATTAGTAGGAAAATTAAAAAATACGTGAAAATAGAGCTTCTTTTTCTTTTTGATTAGTATTGCGTTTAACTTTCACGTGATTACCGGACGAAAACGTCAGTCAAAATTCTAATTCCATTCTCAGTATATCTCAGTGGGGTCCCCGAGAAAAAAAAACATTTTAATTGCTTTGCAATAAACTTACAATGGCATGAAAATATATCGTCATAACTAGTAGAAAAGTAGATTAAACTGTATGACACTTGTCAGAAAAATTTAATGGCAGAACTCATTTATTGCTTTTGAGAGAACAATAAGAACGTTAAAAAACTTACGAAGCTTTATTTAAAGGAGTAGAAAAAGAGCGTGAACAAAGTGAGATAAAAAAAATCAAGTTATTCTATGCATATCTTTCTTATGGCGCATAAATAACGTTGATTGAAATTGTCTTGCCAAGTTCTGTATAATTAATTCACTTTTGCAGTCAGCAGCAACTGTCAGAGGTGATGCTAAGTAATTACCGCACTCTTCATCGTAATCGCCCTTTTCAATTGAAGTGCGTAAAAATATTAAGTAATTCGTATATATGAGTATTTTATTGTTCTGTCTATTCATTAGGATATTAGCTCAGAACACTTTGTTACCGTGAAGATTTTTTTTTAACAGGAGTTTTTAAATCATACAAACCGAACTATGGTTTTTACCAGATGACTTAGGATTGTGGCTTTTAACTTGTGTAAGAAAAGAAAAGAACCGTATAATATGAAGCTCTTCGCATGCGATTCTGTTGATTTGTGTGGTAAACGTATTTTTCCGTAAAGGATTTAAGATAGAAAAAGAGAGATTTATAACTCTTTGGAATCACACTGAAGTTTAGTAACAAACAGTTGCGTATTTAATGCTATAGAGTCATTCCATGTCAAGTGGACTAGTGGTCCCCACCCGACCATCTCCGATTTGGATCAAATTTTACAGAGGTATAGACATGCCTATGAAACTAACCTGTGCAAATTTTTAGCTTCCAAGATCCAAATCTGGAAGAGCTAGGATCCCGTAAAAAATGTGGCCCAAAATGGCGGATGAACTTCATGAAACAAGTTGCAATATTTAGGTTAAGGTTGCAGAAAATTTTATCATAGTGGAAGCCAAATTTTTTTGGAGCTTAAAGTACTTTTAGTTGTCAACACTCTCCATTATATTCTTTGAGATTGCGCTTATTAGATTTTGTGTAGCACGTGCCTAAACTTACGAAAAAACGCGGTGGGCAATTTTTTTCCTGGATTTCAGGTTGTCATAAATTTTTAACCAAAATACTTCAAAGGTTTATACTTCGTAGTTTTATTGTCCAAATACTTGTTTTTAATGTTTTACAGCTACAGAGCTTAAATATTGTATTTGTAAAAGATATTGGCACCCTAAGTGTCGATGAAAACGCTTCTTTTGAAAAATCGCCTGTTTTCAACTCACTATATCTCAGGTTTGTCACCTAAGACCATTTTTTCTTTGGCACCATTAGAAAGAACAGATTTTTTCCTATCGAAATGAGTTTTTTTTTCGATGGTGTTCTTTCGAATAAGGACGAAAAAATTAGCTTGAAATACTGTCTGTTATGAAGAATTGGCATAATTAGGTTAAGACTGCAGAAAATTTTATCACACTGGGGGCCTAATATTTTTGGAGTTTAAAGTACTTTTAGTGGTCAATACTCTCCAGTATTTTTTGTGAGATTGAGCTAATTAAATTTTGTGTACCACGCATGTTAACTTGCAAAAAAACGCGTTATGCAATCTTTTTCCTGGATTCATAAATTTTTAACCAAACAAATTCAAAGGTTCATGTTTCGTAGTTCTATTGTCCAAATACTTGGTTTTAATATTTTACAGCTGCAGAGCTTAAATATTGATTTTGTAAGAGATATTGTTGTCAAAAGTGTCTATCAAAATCATTTTAATGAAAAATCGCCTGTTTTCAACTCACTGTATCTCAAGTTTGTCACCTTCCACTGTTTTTTTGTTAGCACCATTAGAAATAACAGATTTTTTCCTATTGAAATGAGTTTTTTTTTCGATGGTGTTCTTTTGAATAAGGAAGAAAAAAATAGCTGGAAGTATTGTCAGTTACGAAGAATTGGCATAATTAGGCTAAGACTGCAGAAAATTTTATTATACCAGAAGTTCGAATTTTTAACAACTTAAAGTAGATTTAGTTGTTTCTATAAACACTCTGATAAGAAAAAATCTGTTATTTATAGTAGTACTAACGAAAAGATGATGGAAGGTGACAAACCTGAGTTACAGTTCATTGAAATCAAGCTATTTCTCAAACAGGAATTTCCAATAATTTTCATGTATGCTACACAAAAGCTAATGGAGCTGGAAATCACATAATTATTAGAATCTATTAACAACTAAATGTACTTTAAGTTGTTAAAAATTCGAACTTCTATTATAATAAAATATTCTGCAGTCTTAGCCTAATTATGCCAATTCTTCACAACTGACAAAACTTCCAGCTTTTTTTTCCCTCCTTATTCGAAAGAACACCATCGAAAAAAAAACTCATTTCGATAGGTAAAAATCTGTTCTTTCTAATGGTGCCAACGAAAAAACGGTGGAAGGTGACAAACTTGAGATATAGTGAGTTGAAAACAGCCGATTTTCCATTAAAATGATTTTGATAGACACTTAAGGTGCCAATATCTTTTACAAATACAATATTTAAGCTCTGCAGCTGTAAAACATTAAAAACAAGTATTTGGACAATAGAACTACGAAATATGAACTTTTGAATTTGTTTTGTTAAAAATTTATGAATCCAGGAAAAAGATTGCCCACCGCGTTTTTTCGTAAGTTGACATGCGTGCTACACAAAATTTAATAAGCTCAATCTCACAAAAAATACTGGAGAGTATTGACAACTAAAAGTACTTTAAATTCCAAAAATATTAGGCTCCCAGTATGATAAAATTTTCTGCAGTCTTAACCTAATTATGCCAATTCTTCATAACAGACAGTATTTCAAGCTAATTTTTTCATCCTTATTCGAAAGAACACCATCGAAAAAAAAACTCATTTCGATAGGAAAAAATCTGTTATTTCTAATGGTGCCAAAGAAAAAATGGTCTTAGGTGACAAACCTGAGATATAGTGAGTTGAAAACAGGCGATTTTTCAAAAGAAGCGTTTTCATCGACACTTAGGGTGCCAATATCTTTTACAAATACAATATTTAAGCTCTGTAGCTGTAAAACATTAAAAACAAGTATTTGGACAATAAAACTACGAAGTATAAACCTTTGAAGTTTTTTGGTTAAAAATTTATGACAACCTGAAATCCAGGAAAAAAATTACCCACCGCGTTTTTTCGAAAGTTTAGGCACGTGCTACACAAAATCTAATAAGAGCAATCTCAAAGAATATACTGGAGAGTGTTGACAACCAAAAGTACTTTAAGCTCCAAAAAAATTAGGCTTCTACTGTGATAAAATTTTCTGCAACCTTGACCTAAACATTGCAACTTGTTTCACGAAGTTCATCCGCCATTTTGGGCCACATTTTTTGCGGGATCCTAGCTCCTCCAGATTTGGATCTTGAAAGCTAAAAATTTGCACAGGTTAGTTTCATAGGCTTGTCGACACCTCTGTAAAATCAAATCCTAATCGGAGATGGTCGAGTGGGGACGATTTGAAAAATTGGTCCAGTTGACGTGGAATGACTCTATACAAAAAAAAGAGGGGGGGGGGGGAGTAGGAAATTTCGATCCTTTTGAACAGCGGTTCTCGAACATTTCGTACTCGCAATGTATACTGCAAAAACACTAAAAAATAAGATTTTCGCAAAACTTGCACTGCACAGCGAAGTAGTAAAAACCCGTGAAATCAATTAACTTTTTAAGAAACTAATCTGATCTTTCGGGACGTTCTTATAGTGCAGTTTTTAATCATTAATTTAATACCAACTACTTCTATTTTCCCTCCTCACAAAATTACATAATAAACATTAATGTATTTCGAGAACTTTGCTACAATTTCTGTTTCATATCAAGTAATAGATTCCCACAGCTTCTATTAAATTACGTTTTAGTTGACTTTTTAAAAAACTAAATTCCTTATCAAAAGATATGAACATTATGAACTTAATTATTACAAATGTTTGTTATGAAATACTTGTAATGTTAGTTTATGATTAATAATATGTTGCCCAAAAAGAGGTATTTCATTTTGCTCAACTTCACTGTCTTTATGTAAATAGCTGGAACTCCATTAACGAAGCAACAAATTTCAATCATGAAATTAACAATGTTATTATACAAGAGATTTACAACACATAACGCTAAGATAAAGATGTATCATTAACATTCCTCAGGTATTTATTAAAGAAAAAAATACACTATTACACCTCTTTTAATAAGTATATCGTTTGCTAAGAACTGAAACTAAGCAACTGCAACTTTTTTCAAAATAGAATGCTTCATTTTTGTTGAAAAATTTTGATCATAGCACATAAAAAATTTATTGTGAAAAAAAATGTGTAAATGGTAATTAAATAACCAGTTTCTGGATTTTTGTGACAAAAAATACAATAAAAATATAGATACTGCTGTTAAAACAAAAAGAATTTCTCTGATCTTTTTCACTTGCAACATTATTTCTTCTTAAGATAATTGTGGTACAATTTTCTTGAATGTTGGAAAAAATAGTAAATGCTAAAATAACAAAATAATAAACAGAAAATGTATTGAGAGAGAGTTTTTTTTTCTTTTTAAAAAAATGTAATGCATTTTGATGTATATTTTACCAAATTTCAAAAAGAAAAAAAAAGTTGCATTTGATTGTTGTGTTGTATTTAAAATTTACAAATGTGGAAGTACGTCTGATGTCTGAAAGTAATTTTTTTACATAAACCATAAAGTTAAAAACATGATTTAAAAAAATCATGTTTAAAATAACCCCCTCAATGAAAAAAAAAATCTCTGACAAACAATTACATGGATAAATATTTTGTGTTTACAACCTCTCTCGTTTCTTTCATATTTAAGTTCGAAGTAGCAACACTATAAGAGATAAAGTCAATACATTTCATGAAACATGCAAACCCATGCACGAAAAGCACCTTATGTCAGAGAGCGTGTTCTGGTTATTCAAAAAACGATGCTTGGAATTGCTTAACAATTAACTAACCTCATAAAACATGACCATTCGCATTAAATAACCGAGAAATCTCCTTAATTACACGTGACCGACGATTTATGTCCTAAATGCGTGAATTGCTCTGCAAACGTGTTCACGCAACCGTCACCTTCAAACATAAATATATCATTTCTATTCAAATGCTATGTCACTTAAACTTATCATTTTCTCTCCTTTTGTTGCTTTAAATTGTATTTGTTTTTTATTAAACAATAGATATTTCTACCTTGACTCCTTTTATAAAATCTGGTAGAGTCGTAGATAAATATACACTATCACCAATATTTTTTGGGGGGATTTAAAAGATATTTGTATCATTTTCGTTTGTTGATACGAGCCATGAAAGAATGGTGTAGTATTAGGTTTTAACAAAGGGCTGCCGCTTCTCAAACCAGCTATAAAGATGATATATAGCACTAGCTCAGCCTGAATTGACCTACGAGGAGGGGAGTAACAGTCTCGACATGTACGTAAACTATCGTACTATGATCAACAATATAAGTCGAAATTATAGTTTAAGAGGGGAGGTGCTCTCATTCATTTTGTCCGAAAATAACTTGCTAAATTGTATTAAAATTTTAAAATCCAAAATACCCAATATTACCTAAATACAGCTCTCATAGTGTTTCAAATGTTAAAAATCGAAACTTTACTATTTTATGCTAACAAAAAATATTTTTGATAAACCCTAATATTTTGCAATGTGTGATAAAATTTCGGAAATGACTTATGTATTTCGATCTTCAGATTTGTTTCTTAAATCTGGATTCAACTATTTGTTTAAAAACGTAGTTAAAATATTTTTCAATAGGTGGTGCTGCTAAGTGTGACAATATTTCACTATTTCACTTTGCCCCGCTATTTAACTCCACATTAAAGGGAATGTGGGCAAAAGTTAAATAGTCGGGTTTAGTGAAATTTTGACACAGAGGATCGAGTTTCGAATGCTCGAAGTTTTTTCTTTTCCTTTTTTTGTTTATATAGTCCAAATCCATGAATTGCGTTTTGAATGAACATATTCATAAAGTGTTCACAAATATATAGATACTTTATAAATATATATTTTATTTATTTATTACGAACCCCCCCCCCCCCCACCCGCCTCACATTTAGGAATTCTGCAATATTTATTTACTACTTAAGGTAAAGAGCACTTCGTCGACACTTAAATCTGTTCTTGACCTGGCATTTTGAAATGAAACAAATATTTAAAGCGTTCCCAGTTTTCAAAAATAATTTAGAATGAGTTTTCCTTTCTTAAGAAGAAAAAAATCTTTCGGACTTCTTTTCCGGGAGACATCTCTAGTGCACTTTACCTCAGATGTTTTGTCTCTGACTAAAAGAAGAAAGGGGATTTATAAATACCTTTTATGCTTATTCAAGGTTTGTCAATTTCGTTTCATACTACGTTTTGGTGCTGAGCATTTTCAAAATATTTTCCTTCGGAGAGAAAGAGAGCAGCGAACTGAACAAACGAAATTCAACCACGCAAAACCAATTTCATTTTTTTTTATACTGAGTCACTCTGGCATTTTCTAAACAACAATATTCCTCGGTAATTCCTGTACACTTGTAATTGAATAAACTCTTCATGAAAATGGCAAATATCTATGACATACTCTAAATTGTCTTTTTTTTTAAACTAATTTCTTCATTTCGACTTGACCATTTATTTACTCAATAAGAAAGCTTTTCGAGAAACTGCTTGTTTGAATTCTGTAAATTGAAAACGGTTTGTTTGTAAATTTGCTTCCAAGGATTGTTATAAAGAGTTGAATGCCTTTCAGCATACTCTTTTTGGATAAAGTTTGAATTGCTAAAAAAAGAAAAAACGTTCGAGAGTTATTTTTGTCCTCTATTGTTTTTGTTAAGAGTATGCATGCCTGACAAAGTTTACATTTCCCCTTGTGTATGGAATGAGTTTTAGATTGTGCTGAATTTTTAATTCAGAAAAATATACCATAAATAGTATTTCTCTCTCTCTGTATATATATTTATTGTAAAGGTCAGTATCTGCAGAAATAAGATTTCGAGATATTTGAGAAATTTTTGAACTGCATACTATCAATAGTTAAATGTAAGAATTTGATGTTTTTTTCGTGCTTCATTTTCAGAGGAAATTAAATACAATAAAGCTAAAGTGCAATTGAGGACAAATTGTTTAAAAAAAAACTGAAAAATGGAAGAGTAGCAGATGAAGACATTTTGCAGATTTTCTCAAAATGAAACGGTTTGTCCGGAACAATCTTGTGGCTGTAGTGTTGTTTTCTAGGGTAATGTCTGTTGCTGAGAAAATGTCAGGACGTTTTAGAATATCATAATAAGCATTAAAGTTGTTTCAAACATCGTTGATGTTATACTTTGAACTCAAAATATCCGGATTAACTTAGAAAAAAAATGCGGCAGTTATTATTGAAATAAAAAAATGTTTCATTATGATTGATGGCCTATTTAATAAACGTACGCTGTTGAGCCAGTTCAACTATTTTTTATTATGTCTTAAAAAGCTAATTGAACCTAAAATATTTTAGAAGTATTCATGTACTTCATACAACATTATTTATAAAATAGTTCAGCTTGCAATGCGTTCATCCCCAACATTTTTTCCAGTTGGGAAAGTTTTCTTCAATTATTGGGACCATTTGGACTGTAGAAAAAAGTAAACTTATACTTTTGGTTCCTGTTGTTAAAAATGCTCAAATAATTTCAGAGCTTATATGCTGCGAGTTTTTCGACGAAATTAAACCAAGTCAACCTCTACTTAAAAAGTCTTGTAAACTTATCCGGTCGTTGACATGCAGTATGTATGACAAATATCCCAGAAGCTGTAAGCTTAGGAAAGATTCAACTTCTAATTAGGAAGACTGGATACCTTCTTAAATCCTTTGCACGTCAATCTTGTCTGAAGAAGCCCCCCGGGCTGCCCGATTCTTCCGATAGTTATGCAGTAAATGCTGTTTAAAATTCATCTGAATTAACAAGTACTTGATCGTGAGGAAGACATTGACAGGCGTATTAGAGAGATTTATGAGAACAGGAGATTTTTATCAGTGCCATATCTATTAAGATTTTAATATTAACACTGATTTAATTTATTTTAAAATTCAGTTCTGATTAACGTAATTTTTGTCTCAGACTATACCAGTCTCGTATATTGACACTTTATTAATGATTTACTAGCCAGTTTGGTTTCTTTAATTCAAGAAAAAAAAAGCTTTGTGCTTAATGTTTTAGAAAAGAAGTTATTTGTAAGCCCTGCTACCTGAAACTGATTTCCTCACATTTTCTATAGAACATTGTTGATTATTGGTATTTTAACGAACATAATGTACTGTCTGCATGACAATTAATAAGGTAAATGCTCCGTTTTTAAGGTTACATGCTTTTAAGTTTTAAGATTGAGTGAAAATTAAACACTTTATTGTAAATAGAGGAACACAGTACAAATAAGGATAAATCATAAGAATAACATACAATCTTCGCAGGAAAATCACAAAACAAAGTTGAGACTCCTATAAATCTTTACCCCTCCTCACACCACTGGACTCTGGCATTCCTTAGCGTCCTCCTTCGCGTCTTAATTCTTTATGTTGTATCTTTTTTAACAATATTCAATATTAAATATATATATATAGGAATTATAAAATTTTTGTGCTTAATTAACCTTATTTTTGCACTTAATTAACCTCTTTTTGTGCTAACTATGGAGTTTATACTACGAAACAACTTATTTAGGATCTACATCTGGTCTACATTAGCAACAAGGTCTAAGCCACATTCGGAAAACTTACATTACGACTATCAAATGTAGGAAAATCTCCTGTTTCAGTTTTCCCCAACTTAATTAGGATCTACATCTGGTCTACATTAGCAACAAGGTCTAAGCTACATTCGGAAAACTTACATTACGACTATCAAATGTAGGAAAAATCTCCTGTTCCAGTTTTCCCTAAATCTGTTTTCGAAACATCTCATTTGCTAAAGAAACATAAGAAAGAAGAATGTGTTACGGCGAAAAGGGCTTTTGATCATTAAGCTTTGCCAAGGAAAATAACTTCAAGTGAGTCGGCCCTTGGCTTTGTGCAATAAATTTATTGATGTTTCAACAGAGGATGCAACAGTTGAAACATCACTTTCATCAACGAT
>JAXGGA010022066.1:0-15595 GCA_038373865.1 Uloborus plumipes | reverse complement strand
AATGTCATTAAACATTTCCACAGCTAAAAATATACCTTCGAAAGATCAAAATTAATTACGAACTAGTATGTTGTGTGCTTGGCGAAGCGAAACTTTCTTTAATATCTTTGATATGATCGTACTAAATTTTAATCACCAAGGAGCGTCAGCTACCTTAACTTAGAGTCAAAAACCAAATATTGTTCGTGGTAATTTTTAATTGACTTCGGGTAACTTCTTTAGAAACTAACAAAAGCTCAAGCCACCTTTGGGTTAAAGACGAGCAGAACTTTTTATTTAATCCTTTGAACGAATTAAATGCCGAATGCACTGCGAAAAGTTAAATTGAATCGAAAAGGAAATATTTTCTACTGAAGAGCAAGGCTAAATTTCTCATAAAAGAACTGCGGGAGCCCTTATAGTCCACAGAACTTATTTTCACCCTTATACAGTCTCAAAATTGTGCGAAATATTATAATTCTCATAAGTCGAAAAGCAGTGCAAAAATTCAGCTCCCACCCTCTCCTATGCAAATTAAGCCCTGCTGAAGGGTATAATATCATCTATATACTTACAAATATAAAAAAAAAAAATCTTTCATGAGATATTGTCTTTTCTCTGATTTTATTTTCTAACCCGTAATTACTTCCCCGTAATTGCTGTAATTGATTTTTGTAAACAAATTAAAACTTTTGTTATAACAAGAAGTAGACACAAATTACGATGATGGAAACGGATGACAGAAGATCTCGGGGTAATTAACGACTAGCTGGAAAACCAAGACAACTGATGGAATACAAAGGTTTAAATTTCTAACGGCAGGTAGTAAAGGCATTCGATTATCTGAATGTATACCTTAGAAAAAAAATCTTCCCACCTCCCCCTCCCCCGCCAAATCAAAAGTAAAACACAAAATCTGCTCTAAAATTGTTCAAGCTTTTATTCCGGGAAGAGAGCAGTCAGAATAGTTCCAGAGAAATTTTTCATATGCAACTGTTGCACCAACTCAGCAAGGAAAAGGTTACAGAAATCAAAGGTCTTCAAGAGCTGTCGCATCACTGACAGTATAATAAATGAAAAAAAAAAAAAAAAAAAAAATTCCTGGAATCGAAAAACCAGGAAGTTTGTCTACTTCAGCAAGTTTCGTCTCCACATGCTGCAAAAACGAGTTGAGTCGAATCAGACGATCGTTACACTCTTAATTACATCTCCAGCCACATCAGACAAGTCATCTTCACTGTCGACACTTTCGCAGAACATGCTTTTTTTCTCCCTTTCCAACCCAAACATTTACCTACCATGAGAGGCATAAACCAACCTCTTACCAAGCCAAAAAGGAAAAAAAAAAGTACAGAATCCTTCCATTTCAGCTAATCCATTTCTCACCCAAAACGCAAGAGTCCATCCACTAAAAGTATCAAATTAAGACTTGAGGTTTGCAGAGAACAAGCTGCACCACCCAATAGACAGCAACTGGAATTTTTAATCTACGCTCGGGATATCGGGTGACTGAATTTTCATTAGGAGACAGTCTGGACCATAACTCAAACAGGGGGTCTGCCAGCTACCGGAATGCGAGGAGGTAGACAGTGACAAATGAGGGTCGCCCTGTCGCACACTCATCACACGTACGGGCTCTACCCCCGGGAAGAAGTGATATTTCTGTCTCTGGGAGACACAAATTTCCTATTAGCGCAACTGGGTCTTCTGCTGCTACACTAGGTGGCCAAAAGTATCCGGACACTTTCAAAAATTTACATTCTTACATATAGCTCGAGAAATAAGTGATCAATTGTTCTTTAACTTTAGTCATACAAAATATAGACTTCACCAAACATTTCCAAGTTGAAATTAAATTACCCTTGCATTTGGGGGACGACAAGAAGGGGGTTGAAAGAAAAACCGCTTTTTGACCATAACTCTTCGAAAATAGCTCGGAATAAGCTATCAATTTCAGTAATTAATTAGCATACTATGTATAATTACTGTACAAATTTTTATGAACGTACCACTCTTACTTCTGAAGATATGAAACATTTTTGAAAAAACGGCAATTTTATTTGAAGGGTTTTTGCTCATAACACGCAGAGTTTTTGATCAAACTTTATCACAACTTCAGGAAAGATGACAAAATACAAGAGAAATAACATACTAAAGCGGTAAATAAAAATATTAAAAATTCGATGAGATATGAACGTTAAAAGGAAATAATTTTTCACGGCGCATGCGCGAACGACAGAAATTTATAACTACAAAAATATTGTAGCCTGATTTATACTGCATCTTATAAAAAAAGTTCCAGTTGAATATCATGAAAAATGAAAAAGATATCAGCGATCTAGTGAGCTGTATTTCATTCATTTCGCAGACAATACATAAATAGTGAGGGGTTGTCCACAAATAGTGTGGTGACAATCGATCATTTTTTTTCAATGTTAAATTGTATACAGTTTGAAAATTTATATTCGGCATAGAAGTCACATTTCGTCTGTTCGGCCAAAAAGACCTTATACGTACGTTTCCAAAAGTATCCAGACACCCTCTGAAACGTTGGTTTTGAAAGACGACGCAATAACCTTTAATTTAAAAATAGCTCTTTGTGGACAGACCCTCACTATTTATGTATTGTCTGCGAAATGAATGAAATACAGCTCACTAGATCGCTGATATCTTTTTCATTTTTCATGATATTCAACTGAAACTTTTTTTATAAGATGGAGTATAAATCAGGCTACAATATTTTTGTAGTTATAAATTTCTGTCGTTCGCGCATGCGCCGTGAAAAATTATTTCCTTTTAACGTTCATATCTCATCGAATTTTTAATATTTTTATTTACCGCTTTAGTATGTTCTTTCTCTTGTATTTTGTCATCTTTCCTGAAGTTGTGATAAGGTTTGATCAAAAACTCTGCGTGTTATGAGCAAAAACCCTTCAAATAAAATTGCCGTTTTTTCAAAAATGTTTCATATCTTCAGAAGTAAGAGTGGTACGTTCATAAAAATTTGTACAGTAATTATACATAGTATGCTAATTAATTACTGAAATTGATAGCTTATTCCGAGCTATTTTCAAAGAGTTATGGTCAAAAAGCGGTTTTTCTTTCAACCCCCCTTATTGTCGTCCCCCAAATGCAAGGGTAATTTAATTTCAACTTGGAAATGTTCGGTGAAGCCTATATTTTGTATGACTAAAGTTAAAGAACAATTGATCACTTATTTCTCGAGCTATATGTAAAAATGTGAATTTTTGAAAGTGTCCGGATACTTTTGGCCACCTAGTGTATTTCTTCTGCAACATAAAGATTGCTTCCCCCGGTTGATGTCTTGAAAGCGTGAGAAATGCTATGTAATACTAGTTAGCGATCACGGGTGTGTGAAGCGAACGTCGTGAATCTTTCTTTTTTAAACTTTTGTTTCGATGTACTTGGATTTGTTTTAATTACACCGAATTAGGTCTTTTGTTTGACAATGACTTTTTATGGACGATGAATTAAATAACTATGTTTGTTAAATCATGGGGCAAGAAGGAAGGGTTCTAGAAAAAAATGTATATTTATGCAGTCTAGGTGGACAAGATAAAAATGTTTTTCAGATTTTATTTCGGCATAAATGAAGCACTATCACACTACTCCCACCTCCTATTCTTTCCGGCGTTTAACTCTAAAAGCCATGCGTGTTATGTATAACTGCTACCATTTCTTGAAACATAAAGATTGCTTCCCCCGGTAGGTGTCTTGAAAGCAGTGGTTGGAAGTAGCGCGCTACATGTAGCGAAACTACTGTAGTAGCTACATTTTTTAGTAGTTTGTAGTGTAGCGCACTACTTTTTAAAAAAAAGTAGAGTAGTGAGTAGCGCGATACAAAAAAATAGTAGTTTGTAGCGATTTCTGGAAACTACTTTTAAATTAAAAAAATAAATAAATAAATGAAAAAAATAAAAAAAAAGAGAACGAAGGAAAAAAACAAGGTTTAATTGACTCTGACTGGTGCAAATCTTGCACGAGTACAGCAGCGGAAGCAATGAGAAATAAGAACCATAAAAATATGAGCTGATCCTTAGATACATCATTTTGACGAAATACATTCTATCTGTTTGATGTCATTGGTTTATTTGGCATCATAATTTTTATATTCCTTCAAATAATTTTCATGTTCCTAAATATTCCCTGGCAAGAAATTTAAAAAAAAAAATGAAGGTTGAATTCTTTCAATCTTTCAACTTTTGAATCCTTTCTTGTGGCGAATATTCGTAAAAATTGTTAAAAAAATCTAAAAAGGACAAATTTCAGCAAAAAAAAGAAAAAAAAATGAACAAAAAGGAATAGTAACAAATAAATTCAAAAACAATTCCTAGATCTATTTCCAATTTTCAAATGAGTTAATTTATTAATGTAAACCACTTTTCGAATTTTTCGGTCAGTCCTCAAACGGTGTATGCTTTTTTTTTTTTTTAATTTTTTAAAAAGTAGCGAAGTAGCGACTTCTTTTTTGTTTTGATGTGCTTTGAGTTTTAATAGCACTATATAAGTCTTTTGTATGACTTTGATGATTTCTAAGAGACGAAGAATTGAAGGATTCTGTTTGTTTAAATAGGAGTAAGAAAAACTGGTTTGAGAAATAATGTTTTTTTATATGGTAAAGATGGACAAGTTAGAAATGATTTTTCACATTTTATTTTGGCATAAATACAGCAAAACTTCCCCGGAAGATATCTTGAAGGCGTGTAGCAATCCAAGTTGTGTGTAGCGAACGTAGGAATTTTTTCTTTTTCCGTTCTTTTGCTTTGATGTGAATGTAATTAGAGTTGTTTTAATTGAATTGTATCAGGTCTTGTTTGATTTTGATGACTTCCACTGCACGAAGTATTCAATAATTCGGTTTGTTAGAACTTATGTTAGAAAAACTGGTTAAAAATGAGATGATACACTTTTGTATAGTCAGAGTGGACAAGCTAGAAATAATTTTTTGCATGATTTTTTGGCCATAATACAGCGCTGTTCCACTCCACCCGCCGTCCTATATTCCTGCTGAGTTTCTAAGGTAGAGAAGCAAAATGACGTAAGTGCCAGAGTTAAAAATTTGGAGATAACTAGTGCAAATGGTAGAATCTTTGATCCGTTTTGGAGCAAGGTATTTTTGGCCCATCCATACACTTCCAACTATTTCATCTATCTTTTCAAAATTTTACTATCCGTCTCTAAAACTTTTAAATTATTTAACATGAATTTGGGAGCCTTTGGCTCCAGGCGTTTCATAGCATGCTAATAAGTTTATGTTCAAGTTTCCGTAATGCATAATTCCATAAAGATTTATGATTAAAATGAAGATTGCAGGCTGTTGTGCTGTGGTCTGAATGGAGGTTGCCCCAAACGTTTCGGCCGCATCTGCGGCGGCCATCTTCAATGGCGTTGACGAATCTTCCCCGGAAGCTTCGTCAACGCCACTGAAGATGGCCGCCGCAGATGCGGCCGAAATGTTTTGGACAACTCTATTCAGACCACGGCACAACAGCCAGGGATCTTCATATAATAGTATTGACACCGGCCGTGAAAGCCTTCACTCCTCCATAAAGATTGTTATATATCAGCCAAAAATTAATTGATGAATGGTATTTAATTAAAATGCAGTTTAAAAATCTTAAAATGTCGTAATTTTCTTACAGTTTAATAATTTGTTCCAGAGGATTCGAAATACCGTAAAACTATTTTGAGGAACTATTTTATAATGGAAATATTTGTTTAATCCAAAACGTATGATGTATGAAGATGCCTACTGTTTAATATAAAAAGAAGAAAAGTTTCATTATTAATTCTCCGTTTTTTGATAAACGATTGAAACACTTACCTTTATTCCTGCAAGTTTTGGTTCTTTCTTTAGCAAGCTGACAAGGGCATGATAATCACACTGAGCAGCTTTTACAAACCATTCTTTCTTTAGCTTCGGATCCAACTACAAAATGAGTCACAGAAAGTTACTGTATTAGTTACTACAGTTACTGTTAAAAAAAATAAGTTAAAATTCGACCAAAAAATAACTAAAATTAACTTTTGAAAAAGAGAGCGGAAGCAATCCTTTTTCGAAAAAAAAAGAAAGAAAGAAAGAAATACCCTTTGTATCTCTTTAAAATGCTCAATTGGTAACGATTAAATGACCTAGAAGTATTTTTTGCAGGTTTATGTAATAGAAACTGAATTACCACTTTCAATGAATAAGAGTGTACTAGGTGACCCGTGCGGAATTCCGCAAAAAAGAAAAAACTCTGAACTTAAAATTGAGCTATTCAGGTTCAAAGATTTCAATCCTCGATTGGATGTGTTAGATTTGGTGTCTTAGTTTCACTCCCCTGCAAACCTAGGTCACCTAGGTATATTAAAATCAAATACTCAAGGCTACTACTCAACTAAATACTAACGTTATCGCAAAACTACCATAGTATTTTGAAACAATAAACGTTACAATTAAGGTTTACCGAGCTTTAAGCCTTGGCTTGAAATGTCGCATTTAAAATTGATTTGAACAACAATGGTAACGATTTTAACAGTTGAGCAAAAAATTTAACTTTTTCAAACTTCAATCGCTTATAAGTCGCTTAAACGTGGATTTTCGAGATTCTCGTTACGCGGCGCTAGCGGAGAAACGTTCTAAAGAACGCATTTTTTTTAATCTTTCGAATGAAATCAAAATGGAGACGATACGACAATTATTTCGCTAGATAGAGTCAATTTTGTGCCCAAAATTGAAGTTCGAATAAAAAACGAACCGACACTTTTTAGAGGGTGGGTCTAATTTTCGTCAATAGCCAGCGGGATAAGCTTCAAAAGCATAAATTTTCATGCAATTCGATAAAGAAATGAGCGAGTTTCGACCGGGTATAGGATTCGGCTTAGAGAAATAATATATGGAGATAGAAATATGTATGAACTCGACGGACCTACAAATGGCTATTCGATTTTGAAAGGGATCTCATCATAGGCTTCAAAGAAGTGGGTTGGTTGAAGAAGCGATATGATAGATCATTGAAGACTTGTGCAACGATCATTCAGGTTATGAAAATCGGAACTCTAGTACACTGGTTTATGTGGTTGAGCTGAACTACCATTTACAATTCATGGGATTTTCAAGACAGTTGAATGCAATCGATGGCACTACAAACGGTTGTCTGACTTTGAAATGGATCGCATCAATTGCTTCAAGAAGTGAGTTGATAGGAAACATATATAGTTAGAACCGTCGAGAGCCAAGACAGTTTGTCACCGGATCCCCTCTCTTAAACATAAAAAAATTATACATTTCCGATTTCAAGCCAGTTTACCTAGTTTCCGATTTGGCGACATGGCCTCTCGGCGGCCTTGTATATAGTCCTGATGCGGTTTTAGCAGCGGTTAATGCTCAGAAGTCAGTCGAGTAATCAAGGGAGTAGCGAGGTATAACACTATTAACTGAGGCATTCTTATGGATTTGACGCCATTTGCCATTCAGTGGCAGCTAGGGGCACCTAGTGGGAGGTCATTGTGATCACCCAAAAAATTCTTTATTCGAGAAATGTTATAATGATTGTTTATCCTTTAGGAACCGGTCGGTACACATGTTGTACCATAAGTCTCGTCTAGTTTAGAGGACGGGGTTGAAATTTTCACTCGAACCCTTTGGAGCTGGGGATTTTTTCAAGGTTTCATACGTCTGGTACGACAGTTTATACCTTCTCTTTTCAATGGAAAAGAAATCTCTGGTTCAACTGTCGTACTACCTGGGTCGAAAGAAAAATTTCTATATGAACAACCCGGATCCAAAAGGTTATATCTCCTTTCATTTGATGGGTGCGTGTCACTGTGTCAAACTATATTTTCATATTTTGTCCTAAGCAAAATTCAAAGTTTCAATCGGCATATTGAAAATTTCCCTTATCGCCAAAATGTAAGTTCGGGGGGCCCATGGTGGCAGTAAGCCACGCTGTCGAAGAGGCCCTATAAAATTCTTGGTTTGGATCTCAAGTCCCATCAAGGTCGTTCATATTAACAACTGAAGGGGCTAGTGGATAAAGGTGATATGTGACATTTGAATTTCGCCGATTTACACACATTCAAATTAATGTGTGTTCAATTGTGTTAACTCACAAACACAATTGAAGGGGCAATTGAATGAAGGTGATACGTGACATTTTTTTTTATTTCTAAAAAAAGTTTAAAAAAAAATATTACCTTAACACCTTCATCCATGGTAAAAAGTAAGTAAAACAAAAATTGCCACACCTCACCTTTATCCACTTACCCTTTCAATTCCAACTCTGGTAATGTCCTCAGAATTTGTTTCAATCTGTCTAGTCAAGTGGATAGCATCTGATTGAAGGAATGTGACCGTCAGAAACTGATCTCCATTTTCCCTGGGTGATTATGGCTATCGCCTGCCGTATATTCATGCGGAAAAATAGAAGTTGGCGGTATAGAGGGCGATGCAGTATTTGCTTCACGAATCTCTTAATGTGAAGCATTTACAACTGAGCGGCATGCTGTGACAATCTTAAAAGCATTTTTTCTGGGAGAAATGAATAAATTTAGTTATGAGCTGTAATGCACTACCGCGATTCATAGATAGTTTGAGGATATTTTGCAGCCATTTGGCCCATGGATAGCTAGTGCCTTGTAGCTATCCATGTTATCAAGTCACTCCAGTAACTTTGACCAGTGTTTTTCTCGGTTTACCATGTCAAGACCTGTGGCCACCAATTAGCATGTTTGAGATATCTCTAGAAGGCCACTTCAGCGTTATGGTTTCGATAAATTTGCATGGGTAGTACTGCTGTGCATTCCATAAGTACTTACACTTTATTGTTTCTGAAAATAATGGTCAAGAAGATGATTGAATATACTAATGTAAACAGAGATACACTTACCACAGAAATAGAAATGTTATCTTCTATTTCGTGACCCTAGAAATAAAAAGGGAACACAAATTAGAAATCTCAATCTGTTGGTGGCAAATTAAAAACTTGTAGCGAAGCAGGATTCGCAAGTCTTAAAACAGTAATCAAATTTTGTTCTTCTGTTTATGAAAATAATTCAGAATCTATAAATTTTCCTATAATTACAGCAAAGTCTTAGTTTTGTTTTATTCTCAAATTTTCTTCTCAATGTGAAGAATTGATGGGATGCAACCAGAAGGGCTTTTTAGGTAAACGCAGCTTTCTGTGACTCATAACTTCGATAAATGCTCACAATACTTTCCTTGTCAAATTAAATAGTAATTAATATAAATAAGTAAAATAATCTACTTTATATCTGCGAAGTTTCGAGTAACTCCAGAAACTGGCTTTTAGGATCATAAGCATGAGAAGAGTTTTAGAATTGGAAAAGTCATTGTAGAGGGAAGTCTAGGGACTTAGACTATTTGGAAGAGGTGGTTCCAGGAGTTTTTCCATGGATGTTTTTCATGAATTTAGCTTAAAAGAAGCAATATTAGGACATTTAAAGCATGGCATTGGTAAATTAAGAATGCAAAATATTGAGCTTCTTGTTAGGAATCGTGTTTTCAAGATAGTGGGGTAGTCAGTGGGTACCTATGCTGTCGTACCTGCACTTTTTAATAAAATTGGGTTATCGCCACCAGGAGGCTCTTTGTGACATATATTACCTAAATACAAAATTATATGGTCATTTGAGAACGGGAAGTATTTTTTAAAAAATTCTGGAAAAGTTTCATTTGAATCAAATACAATGTGGCGCAAAACTTTAAACAGCTTGAGCTCGACTGCAGATACCACTTTTGCGCTTAGCACGAAAGTATGGTGATCACAGTTTGAGCAAATATGTTTGAGATAGAAAAAAGAGAAAATAGGTATAAAAAGATACGTATTCGACATCACGTAAAAGTGAGTTTGAACTTGCTCTCAGAACACGGCAGTTAGTACATTTATCTGACTAGCTTCAGAATCTTAATTTCTATAGTTAATAAGGAACACGTTGTTTTATTCTACCTTGCTTAATCTGTTTTCTTTATCAGGTAGAGGAGAAAGGCATCTCTTGGTATTTTTCCTTTTTTCCATGTCGTCGAAATGTTGAACGCGATCCTTCACCTTGCCACTGCTAACCAAGATCATTTTATCCCGGTTCTAAAATAATAATATTAATAGTAATACCAATAATAATAATAATAATAATAATAATAACAGTCCTAGCATTGAGAATTGTAATAAGAGTAACTATGAAGATACGTTTCACTTTAGGGTCTCCTTTACCTACTACTGCACGTGGTTTTTTCCAATTGGATGGGGTCATGAACAGAGCTCTGTTGTTTTGATCCGGACTAGGAACTGTGCAAACCCTGTTCAGTACCCCCAGAGGTATTGATTCGCTAAGCGGGCTTTGTGACCACGACTCATATTTAACGTGCCTCAGCTACCATTATTGAACACGATGGATAATTGAACGGCTAAGATCAAGCACGGGATACTCCGGTAACGAGTCCGACGCCTAACCGATCGGGCCACCAAGGCTCACTGTGAAGATACAGTGCTATTTGTTAAGCAACTTGTGATGAGCGGCAAGTTTTGTAGCTTCGTACTGGAATACAGTTTATTTGTGCTTGCACTCTGCACCAATTGTTCTAACACATTGTGGAACTGCGATAATGGTCCATCAAGTTTACACAATTTAATTAGTAAGGTCTGGGTGTTCACTTATTTATTATACTACTAGTAGCTTGGAAGTTTATAAATTATTACATGCAGTCAAAAATATAAATTTTGAAAGCAGTAAACCTTTTTTTAGAATTTTCATTTATTTATTTATTTATTTATTATTTCTAGGTTTTCCCTATAAAAGTGAAATTAAGTTATTGGTACTTTCAAAAATTCCATAACAGAAAAGAATGCTTCGATGCATCATCTCATTGTATCGAGAGCAGAAATAAAGGCCAAGAAAATCTCAACAAACATGTAATGAGGTAAAATATTTTAAAAACTTCTAGTCTCTTATACAATTCATAACATGTTGCTGTATATTGACGCATAATAATTGTTGTGTAAATTCTAATCAATTATCTATCGAGAAAATTCCGTTTCATAGAACTTTTTGTCATTGAGATGGTAGTTTTTAAAAGGAGATTTCTTTGACAACGATAAAGGTACTATGAGTACGTTTTTAATATGCTCGGAGTAGATTATTAACTGTACAATGAGCACGTTAGCAGCAACATAGTGGTATATTACTATGTTTGAATACTATCAATGATAATTTTTGTTGTATCATTTTCAATTTTTACCAGAATTATAAAATGTTTCTTTCGAAAAATATTTTTATTATAATTTTTTTTAAACCAACAATATTACACTATTTTACATGTCAACTAGTTGGTTATTTTTTTTCGGATTCAAATAAGTGAAACACTGGCACTTTGCCAAAGTCTGCCATTTCAGAAGAATGCCTGCCCTCGATTCCCCCCTTGCTTTAAATGTATAATGCATTAATATTCGTACATGTATAGTCAGTCTACCCGCGGTTGCTGTGGAATTGGCAAACGTCCAGTTAGAATGAGTCTATTTGAATGAGGGGCGAAAAAAAATTAGATGTTCCTTTTTCTTTTTATTAGAAGGCTAACTAACAAACATTTGCAAAAGCTGCCACAAAACTTCAAACAAGGGATCTGACTAGCGCATAAAGCTGGCAAGAAATTATTTAATTAATTGAAAAAGTAATGCTTATTAGCTAAGCTTCGTTTGTTTCACTGAAGTAATATGAAATAGGGTACTGAAATTCCAGTTTTTTATCGTTATTAATCAATATTACAATCCTGGGTAGCACACTTCGTCTAATAAAAGATGTAAAATGGTTACTAACGTTTCTACAACTATTTTAAAACGTTTATGAAGACGCTTAAACATAACGTGTGCAACTTGGGATTGTTTAGAAGCAATGCCAGGAATAACTGCGCTTACTTTATCACATATTTTTCGCTTATTATCAGAAATTTTCTTCTGCAAAAAACTGATACTAAGCATGAAGCAGCGTGAATTAAACAAAAACATGTTTCCAAACACTTACCAAGATTTACAGCCATAATAAAACGTACCGTTTGTAGGTTATCGCTATCTGCCTTGATTTGCGTCTCAGGTGACGGCTTATCTTGAAGCTTGCGTCTTCTTTCGGGAGGTACAGGTGGTTCGTCTTCCCTTGGCTGTTCAGAATCGTTTCGATTTGAGCTCTGCTCTAAGGGAGATAATTTCGTTTTATCAGGAACGGCGTCACCAGTTTTTTGATGTAAATAATTTGAGGCATCAAAATTAGTTTCATCTGCTATGGTTGACAGAGGTTCCGAGTTTGGATGAAGGAAAGAGTTCCAGTTCTCCTTCGGAGCTTTTTGGTCTCTCCCCTCGTCAAAAGTTTTTGCTGGAGGAAGCCCCAACTCGTTTACTTTGTTGTAATCGTGCACTGAAAGCGGCTGAGATTGCTTGAGAGGTGATCTTTGCATTTCTGATGTTGGATATTTTTCACCGTATGATGGAGGAATGTTGCTTTCATTAGATGGCAAAGAATCTTTTTGTTGAAGTGCACTTGAAAATTTAGATATGTGGGCTTGCACCAAGTTGCTACTATCTTGTTTATTTTTACTATGTTCCATCACATGTGATGAGCTGTAATCAGATCTCTCGCTAACGTTATTGTACATCTGGTTAGAGTATATACTATCATTTTGCCTAAACTCAACTGTTTTAGCCAAAGAACTTTCCAAACCACTTTCCCAATGCTGTGCCCTTGCGTTCTTCCCAAGTTCTGTCGCATTGTTGGCAGATTTTCTTGGTGGTGGAGGAGGGGGTGGTAGACCAATAGATTCATCCATGTAACTAGCAAGTTGTTGGTTGTAGTCCAAAGAGGAATATTCTGGAGCAGATCTGTTAAAACTACGTCTGTGTTCGTGCCTGTTTTGGGGCCAGCAATTATCATCTTTTGAGGAATCATCATATCTATTGTAATGAGAAGCACTGAGAGATCTTGGTGAATGGTTAATTTCTCCAACAAAACAATTTTGCACCCGCCTGCTATCTTCTCTGAATGAGCTATCATAGTTAGTGTCACAAGATTGTGCTCTAGCCCTGGATGGGATGTAATCTGGTACAATTACAGCAGAATTGTGCCCTAGAAATCGGCTGTCATCCCTTGGAATGTTACCGTGATTATTTTCATAGGAATAGGTTAAGGATTGGAATGGTGTAGTGTCGTTAAAAGTTGTGTCAGTTTGTGGGACACGACTGCGATCCCTCACAAAAGCATCATAATTATTATCATTAGAAAAGCTAATAGATCTTGTTGGCGTGTTCTCAGAAATCGAGGAAGCAGAATTGTGATAGCTTCTGTATCCATTCGATCTCGAACTTTCAGAGCCAGCAACTTCTTGGGCGAACGCTGATTCTTCTGATAAAGGTCTGCTGTATCCTATCGACCCTAAAGACCTCCTGGGAGGAGGACCAGTGTCTTGCGATTCCGAAAGAACGGATTCGGAAACGGATCTGTTTATCGGAGTGGATTGTGAGTCCCTGGCGGGGAACTTGGTAACCAACTCGTAATCAGGGCTCTTGGGAGGTAATGTAGGAATTCGAGTACTTGATGACAAGCGGTATCGCCAGTACGGTTGAAAGGTCTGTGATAAGGGCGATTGGTAGGAGCCACTGCTATCGGACCTGTCCGATAGAATGCTGGAGGGTCCGAAATCATTTTGGTCGGATATTGGCGTGTAATTGTCGTCTTGATACTCCCGCTTGAGCTCTATGAATTTCCCTTCCTGAAATGTAAAAAGAGTATATTACTGATACCGACTTACGGAAGGGGGTATGAACGTTGACTGGAAATCTATGTACCTGAGATTCTCCAACTATGGCTACTGTGTTGATAATGTCTTTGAATTTCAGTCGAGCTTCAGCTAAAATAAATATTGGAAAAGAAGAATGTTTAGTTTGAAGCAACACAGCAACAGTAATTTTAATATGAATTGAAAATTGCCACCCTCATAGCTATCAATTAAGGTATAAGTAATTATATAAATCATTTAATTGTTTTATACAGTTATGAGTTTTCAATTAATGTATTTAGTAATTAATTATTAACTAAATATAAATGTGTACTTATCAGTAAAACAAGGTGAATAATTATTTATTGTTAGTTACTTTAGTTAATTGTCAACAGCTACATAAAAAATGCCCTGTCACGTTCCATGTGTTTTAAATTGCTTCAGGAGGCAAAAACATTTAAAAGTCTTCATCAAATCTTATTTCTTTTAGATATTACCTTTATTATAAGGTTCGACCTCTCAAAAGTGGAACCGAACTCCTTACTGTCCACAAATGGTGTCACAATTAAAGGGAGAAGGGTACGTGAGAGGGTGACAGTTTGTGACAAGAGGAAATGAGGATAGGGTGTAACAAGAAGTGTGACATGACGCTTCTTGTTATAAGAATATGTTGACGAAAAATAGTTTGGGATGCAATGGTTTCCCGATAGAAAGTCATGAGATTTCACTATGACTTAACAAAAAGTGTCATACTCAGCAAATGTTGTCTGAAGATTCGGTAAATGTGGACACTTCTTGCAATATTGGATTTTTTTACTGCCTTAATGTCCCTTTTCACTAGATGTACTATATGTGTGCGTATACCCGCCCTTTATCATTCGCCAAATTGATAATTTCCACCCCCCCCTCCTACTTCAAGCATTTTAATTCGAGGCGGCCCTGGTGACATGTGACAGAAAGGGGGAAAGGTAAAGTGGGAGGGGTGTCCAATATGTTTGAGAAAAGTATGACGTCATTTATAAACAGCCCCTTAACAAAACAACAACAAACGAGACCCGTTGAAAAGGCAGCCGCAGTCGCCTACCTGTTGATGATGGAGAACCAAAAGCAACTCTACGAGCCGAGGAATAATGCATGACCCAGTCCAAGATGCTATTCAGAGAGGGATTCCATGAATATTTACCGCAAAAGGG
This sequence comes from Uloborus plumipes, assembly GCA_038373865.1. Taxonomy (NCBI): domain Eukaryota; kingdom Metazoa; phylum Arthropoda; class Arachnida; order Araneae; family Uloboridae; genus Uloborus; species Uloborus plumipes. The sequence continues at coordinate 646 of JAXGGA010022066.1, read as the reverse complement.
GATACATAATGACGGTGATTTTATTCTCATGACAAAACAGCATTGTTCGGGAAAGAAAGAAGACGGGAGATTTTATCGGATCCAATTATCCTACCGCCGGGTGATATGGTGATGCCTTTTGCCCATTCTTTATTCGGGTGATTTCATTCATGGTAATCCAGATGAGATTGAAAAAAAAAAAACTTGTGTGTGAGGGTGAAATGAAGATAGGAGAAATTGTGGTGGCGTTTTAATGGATAGAAGTGGTGGGTTAATTTTAATTATGATCGGATTGAAGCATCTATCTATCTATCTATATATATATATATATATATATATATATATATAAATAAATAAATAAATATATATATATATATATATATAATATATATATATATATATATATATATATATATATATATATATATATATATATATATATATATATATATATATACAGGGTGCTTCAAAAAAATGTATACACACTTTAAACTATTGTAGTTTTCCTGCTCTACAAGGCTAATGTTATATTTCTTCGCCAGGTGCCAGCATAATCGTCCCTCTATGTTATATTATCAGTGGAATTTGTAATATCAACATGGGGACGTACGTTTGAGTTTTGAAGAACGTAAGCAGGTTATTAAGTGGTACTGGAAGTTTGAGAATG
>JAXGGA010022065.1:0-15596 GCA_038373865.1 Uloborus plumipes | reverse complement strand
GCACACTTGTTGCTGCCTTAGACAGTTTGTTCCTAGAAAATACCAGTAGACTTTCTGTATTTGCTCCATCATCCACCAGCAAGAATTCTCTCCCATCTTCAGTTTTTTTCCATTCATCAGTAATTGTCAAACTACCTGCATCTGTAGGTAGCGAAGGTCTATTTGCATTCCGCACAGTGTACAGGCCAGTCTTGATGGAACTATAAGCAGGCAGAGATGCAGCAGCCTGCACACTTGTTGCTGCCTTAGACAGTTTGTTCCTAGAAATTACCAGTAGACTTTCTGTATTTGCTCCATCATCCACCAGCAAGAATTCTCTCCCATCTTCAGTTTTTTTCCATTCATCAGTAAGTGTCAAACTACCTGCATCTGTAGGTAGCGAAGGTCTATTTGCATTCCGCACAGTGTACAGGCCAGTCTTGATGGAACTATAAGCAGGCAGAGATGCAGCAGCCTGCACACTTGTTGCTGCCTTAGACAGTTTGTTCCTAGAAAATACCAGTAGACTTTCTGTATTTGCTCCATCATCCACCAGCAAGAATTCTCTCCCATCTTCAGTTTTTTTCCATTCATCAGTAAGTGTCAAACTACCTGCATCTGTAGGTAGCGAAGGTCTATTTGCATTCCGCACAGTGTACAGTAGGGTGGTTCACAAACCTATGGTAAAAAAAAAAATTTGTCCTAGAGGTCACGGCGGTGGCTCATTTTTTTACCTTTATCCACCCTAATATACTGCCAAATTTTCAACCTCCTACTTAAATAAAAAGACGGTGCTCAAAGAGCAAACAGTTCTCCAGTTTTTGTCAATTTCAAACGTTTTTCGGTTGAGCGGCAAAAAAAAAAAAAAAAAAAAAAATCCGCTTGTTTGCTATCATTTTTGCTGATTCTTATGTTCAATGATCCCCTGAATCCTAATATGGCCTCCCTTTCCCCCCATTGCCTCCCACTTTTCGAAAATAGAGCCCCCCTACCGTCCTATTTTCATCAGATTTCGACAATTTCATAGATATTATTTGGAGGGGAAGGAAGCAGTATATTTACCATTAGCATTCTTCTATAGGGCTAGAGAAGTGAAAAGTTCAAAATCGTGAACACTTTTCGCAAGTTCGGAGACTCATGGGGGTATTCCCCCCCCCCTCCGTAAAATATTTAACATTTCATCAACAGCTCATTTTTTCCAGCTTCAAAATTTTACACTTATTTTCTGGTGCAACACAATAATATTGGACTGCTTCTATGACTCCCACGTCCAAAAAATGTTTCAAGCTGTAAAATTTTTTCTAAAATCTTGGAAACATCGCATGTTACATATGAGTCGTACTGCAGATTTAACTCAGTAAAGAACCTTTCAGTGTTATTTACATTCATTCCAGTTATGTTCGAGTGATTACTGTGAAGGGAGAAACGGAGATCATGTTTGGATTTAGTGGGGCATATTACATAAGAAACAGCAAGAATAGTGTTAGATACATTTGAAGTTCATTTTGTGCCAAGCAGTGTTGTTATACTGAAATTTGCTAGAAGTTTTTAAATAAAGCCAAAATATTTAAACTTATTGCTATGCAATTCAACTTTCTATGTATATTAATATATAGATTTTTTTTGAGAGAGAGAGACTTTTAGTATTGAATATTTTACTGTCTCAGCAAGGATAAGTACTCAATTTTCTTCAACAGCAGGTGAAAGAAACTGCTTATATTGTCCTCATTATTGAAAAAAATTCTGTTAAATTCTTGAATTGTTTGAACATTTTCCTCAGCAACGTTATTTACCATTATTTATTTATTTATTTTTTTAATTCTGTGATTGATATCATATTTGCATTCGTTGGTGCGTAGGACGAAGAATGTTAGAAAATAATCTCTCTAATATTCATGTTTGAAAAAAATCCAATTGTTCTGTACTACACTTGTTATATTTCACATCTTTATTCTTATAATAACTTGTTTTTCTTTCAACTAGAATTTGATACGAAAAACTAAGTCAAACTAATTAATTCACCAGAAAGGTGTCACAAGTACTTTAATAAAACTGTCCAAGTTGTTATTTCAATTTCCAGGTCTTATAAGGTTTTTTTCCAAGTTCAGATATTCCCAGAAGTTTTAATAGCATCTATTAGTGTTCAATCTATTTGTTGTACTGTACAGAAAGGCGCTGAAACTGTAGAAAGTGTTGTACCTAGGTTATTTCTCTCATGATTAAATAAAAAATCTCTTTCTTATATAGGAACATAAATATTTTGAGGCATAAGAGACTGGATTTTCTCAGATAGGCTCCCTATTTGACTAATAATAACTCAATTATCTCTTTATAATCAGCAAGAGTGATCATAGATTTATCTATAGATTTATAAAAAGCTCACAGTTGAAGCTTCAAACTTGTTTAAGTATTTAGTTCTAGTTTAGTTTAAGTTCTATGTGCAACATTCTTTTTTGTTTGTTTGTTTACTTCTTTGCCTAACATTTTTTCGCTTTAAAGTTATTAAAAAGAATAGAACTTGTGAGGAATATGATAGCCAAAGTAGGCATGAAGTAAATATCTTTGCCTAAATTTCAGATTAGTTCTATGCCAGACTAGCTACAATTGTTTATTTTGTGCAATCAGTTTTTTACAATTTAATTCATTCTTCTTGTGATACTGTTAGTTCTATTAGTTTAAAACTTTAAATCTTGCAATTTTTTTCTCTGCATCCCACTACTTTAAAAACATAAAAAACATTTTGCATAGTTCTTCCACAACTCTATTTTGGCAAGCGCAAGTTTTGAAAATCATAGCACAACATGTAGACAAGTAGTACTGCAATCTACATTGTATGCTGCGATCTCTAAATAATCAATTGTATCAAATATGTTGCTATATAGATTCAAACGACTAAGAAACTTTCCGATTGTTTGAACTAATATTTATGCGTTGGAAAATGAGAATAATTGAAAAAAAAATCTCTTCCAAGAAAATGGTCTCTTTAGTCTGAAAAAGTCAAAAATTGTGAAAATTACGAAAAAGCGGAAAAATGAAGGGTGTTTGAGCACTATCTTCCATTAAGAGTAGAGAGCTGAAATTTTAGGGGAGTGATCTCATACATAAATGTAAAAAAAGTAGGGTGCGCCTTGGTCCGTAGCAAAAAAAATTTTTTTTTGAACCACCCTAGTGTACAGGCCAGTCTTGATGGAACTATAAGCAGGCAGAGATGCAGCAGCCTGCACACTTGTTGCTGCCTTAGACAGTTTGTTCCTAGAAAATACCAGTAGACTTTCTGTATTTGCTCCATCATCCACCAGCAAGAATTCTCTCCCATCTTCAGTTTTTTTCCATTCATCAGTAATTGTCAAACTACCTGCATCTGTAGGTAGCGAAGGTCTATTTGCATTCCGCACAGTGTACAGGCCAGTCTTGATGGAACTATAAGCAGGCAGAGATGCAGCAGCCTGCACACTTGTTGCTGCCTTAGACAGTTTGTTCCTAGAAATTACCAGTAGACTTTCTGTATTTGCTCCATCATCCACCAGCAAGAATTCTCTCCCATCTTCAGTTTTTTTCTATTCATCAGTAATTGTCAAACTACCTGCATCTGTAGGTAGCGAAGGTCTATTTGCATTCCGCACAGTGTACAGGCCAGTCTTGATGGAACTAAAAGCAGGCAGAGATGCAGCAGCCTGCACACTTGTTGCTGCCTTAGACAGTTTGTTCCTAGAAAATAAATAAAATGCATCTATACTTTGAAAAGAAAGTGTTTACAACTAGACATGTATTAACTTTAGCTAGGAGTCAGACTATTCTTAAAGATTTTTTATATAGAAAAGTCACAAGGTGAAGCTTAAAAAATAAAATTCTTAATTTGTATGTATGGTCTCACCCTCTAGAAAGGTTCCTTTTATGGAGGAAATGATGTGGGAGAAGTTTCAGTAAAATATATTAGAGGTAGCTCAATCAGATTGAACATTCACAGCCTTTTAATCTCATCTGTGCACCTCAACCACTTGCATTACAAATTGAGACTCATATGTCTTACTCAGTCTCTGAACTTGTTAGTAAGCAACATATCATATTCAGCTCAGCATAATTACTTGTGGCTTCAATTTTTTAATCTTAGAAGAAAATGGTAAATCTTAGTTTCCTTGAACTCAATCAATTTAATTATCTGAAATTTTCATTTCTTTAGTCAATTCAAATTGTTATCTTTTTATAACAAAATCCAAAAGCACTTTTTTCCTATGAAAGGTTTTCTCAATGTTTTTTGAAGTCTCACATTTTGGAATAACACTGTCAGTTTTTGCCAAAAACGAAATTTCTCAAAATTAAGAAGAAATGTGTGACAGTATTCCATTCGTTTTCAATCTGAAGTTAAGCTATTTTTACCAAAACATATCTTTAGTTTAATAAATAAAAATATCTCAACTTTAATAATTAAAATAATCTGAACTTTAATATATAAAATAAGAATATAAAAGAGAGACAGAGAAAGCAATAATTATTTGTTAACAAATGACGATCAGCTGTTAAAATTAAAATATATTAATTTTGGTTCTACTTACCGAAAAATTGTTGGCACTGGAACACGCTTTTGTTTAAGAGACCTCCTGTTTGACATCATCTAAGAAGATCGCTTTATTGATCCTCTTAGTGTCATTCGTATGATTGTGTCCGACGCTCTGTAGGACATCTGCCTGTCGCTCGACAAAACCAATTTTCCAGTAGAAACTTCCGATTTCCTCTGGACGCAAAACCATGTGCTTTTTCCTTCTACGTTGGTTCTCTGGAAATTATATAAAAAATTTCGGTGACGAACCGTATCACCTCCAAGTTTTGACTTTAAAAATATTAACTGATGTGCCATTTTTTTAATCGTTGAAATAATGGAACGAATTCGTGGGAAAAAAATCAGATGCAACCTAGTGAACCTAGTGAAGTGAAAGGTCGAAGGACGTCGGCCATGAAGTTACCCCATGAAAAGTAACCCTTTTACTAAAAATTTCAAACACGCCAACTATATATTATAATTTGCCAATTCTCCCTACGACAGTAGTCAAAGAGCAGCTCTCCTACCCTACTATCTCCCACGTCAGCAAGCCCCGCCTCTAGCCACGCCTACAACTTGTGGGAGAACGACCGTACCCGTAGTATGGTGGTTAGATATAATTTAAAATGTAAGGAATGCATTGCGTTGTGTAATTAAATCTGCTAGGAAAAGAAAAACAAACTGAAAAGGAAAACCTGCTGAAATATAATTTGGAGGAATCTGGTAATGAATACAAATGTCTCCGGGAGAAAATATTATCAATACCAATAACCATATTATAATAAAACTTTATGCTGTGCTCATGAATCAAAAGGATGAGCGAGACAGGAAAATTTGGAACAAAACAAAGTAACATTTCAAATATTGACTGAAGGGGAGGGAACATTAAACAAACAGCGGATAAGGAGCATTTGCAAAAATAAACCCAGGTTCACTACTGCGAGTGAAGAAGAGGACACAAAACTAAAATATCAAACTCACTGTGACATTAATGTCGGATTAAGGCGAATAAACAAAAATATTAAGTCGAAATTTAGAGGAAAACATTCCAAGAATAAGTTATGTACAGAAGAACATTAAGGCCGAGCAAAATAGTGGAATTTGTATATAATTTGCATGTCTCGCAAGTATAAAATGGTGCTAAATTCTTATGTTTTGCATATAGCTTGTTTTAAAAATATTAAATTCATTACAATAAAATGCGATATTACGTACCTAAGATTTTTGTGAACTTAAGAAATCCCCAAGTTGACTATACACTTTATTTACTCAAATAGATACATTTTATCCATGAGCTATTTGATCGATGTATTCAGCTAAGCTTATGCACTTATTGTATATTAGTATTTTAAATTAACTTGATTTTATCATCCAGCTCTTAGTATCGAGAGCATTTTTTGGGCGACTTTGTACTGCATGAAGCCAGAATTCTCATTTTTCGCCAGGATTTCTGCTTTATCTTTTTGCAGTATTTTGATCGTTGCAAAAATGTTCAGGTGGTGCCAACTTGTTTTTCTATTAATCTTGGAATGCTAGGCTTCAGCATAGTTGTTCGTTCTTTCCTCCATGTTATAGGCGATTCTCTGTAAACTCACAATTAGCATCAGGAGCAAAATTCTTAAAACCAGAAATAGCTGTCACATCAGAAATTTTTATGGAACTTTTGACCCGTCTGTATGACATTAACTTGTCACAAAAAAAGAAAATTCATTTCTAACGTTATACATCTGTATACATTTAGGAATGGATGAGAAATTACAATATTTAGAGGCAATTTGCTGAGCAGCACCTTTTGTTCCTTTTACTAATTTAAAATTAAGTTCCTTTTACTAGGAGGGGGAGCATTGCTATGGGGAAAAAAAAGTTTTTCTGAATTTAACATTGAACCCCCTCGGATGATACAATGTTATACAAAGATGACATAACAAGCAATTTTTTTGGAATATCTCAAAAATTGTCCAAACTCTGGGTGTTTTTTCATATTTTGACTTTATTTCTCGTTTTTGCATTGCTTTGAAAACACTTTGAACAACAATAAGGAAATAAAAATGCTAGATTAACTTTCTTTGGTGATACAATCTAAGTTAAATATTGTCACAGTCTGTATTTGCTATATTATTAATTAAAACATGATTAATTAGTTCAAAAATAATTGTTCTTGTAGAGGAAACATCTACGGAAACGGCTATTATTGGCCAAATAATGATGATTTGTTCCCCTTTGGTTTTATGTATGTCATCTTGTACTGGCCATATCCAATACAAGTTTGAATCTTTTTTAACCCTTTTCATATATTTTATCCTGTATGTATCAGTGCCTTCATCAAATTTGCTTATGACTTGACCAACACCCCACTCTCCATCCCAAAGTGCAACAACCATTTCATTCTCAGGCACATCTTGCAATGGCAGTGGATCATCTACAGATTCTGCATTTGTATCATATGTATTACATAAAAAATAGCTCTGATATCATCAACAGTTGCAGTAATATCATTAACTTTATGGCCATATAGGATCTTTAAGTTGCTCATAATTGTCTCAGGACTTAACCGTCGTTGCTTGAAAAGTATGTGGTCCTGTTTTAAATTTCTGAAATCACTTTTAGCTATTTTTACCAGTAATTTCAAAACTTTGCACTTTTCACCTTCATCTTTGACTGTTTTTATTATCTCCTCAATTTCTTCATAATTAGTTGGAATAATGCTGTATTTAAGTCTAAATTCCTTTTTTATGGTAAGCATTTTTCTTTCCTGTATTATCTTCACTGTGTCAATGTCTGTGCTATGCACACTGTTTGAAAGAATCTGTGTTTGGGATAAGCTCCAAATTATTTTAAGTTTATCAGTTTCTTTTTTCCTTTTTTTTAACCCCGTACTTCTCCATTCATGATCAAGAAACAAAGTCATTTGAATGCGTAATAACTATTTTCTATGAAACCCCAGCAAAACCACACGGTCCAGAATGTTTTAAACGATTATCAACATCTCCAAAAACTTTTCTGTAGAGATATTATGGGTTGGTGCACTTTCAAGAAAGTGCTCTGGAATTTGCTGCTGGACAGGAAATTGATGATTGTTTGAGTTACCAAACTCAAATGCACCCCTCTGTCTAGCAAATGCGATTCCATAGGCACATAACATCTTCTGGCAAATACTGTTAATAAGATCTTCATCAGCTTCCTCCAACTCTTTCTGTATTGTTTCCATTTATTCGTTTCGATACACATTAACAGAAAATTTTTCTTTTAAGCTTTCTATCCCTGCTTTTCTGATTTGGCAGACATTTGTAGGAGACGACAACTCAATGTGCAATTTAGGGAAAACAGGAAGTACTGTGCTGCCACCTATAACTGAGACAAGTAAAATGTATTTTGCATGGCCTATATAAGTCATTCAGTTTAAGATATCTGACTTATTTTAAAATAAATTACTGTATTTTGCTTTCTTTGAATCAAGTCAGTAATTCAAAAATGTTTTTAAACGCTTTCTTCATAATTCCAGAATTTCTCCACTTTTACTCATAGATTATTTGCTTCTTAATCTCTTCAATTTCTTCATTATCTTTTACTTCCATTTTCTAATCTAAGTTGTTTCTTTATATGAAGCCACAATTTGAACAGCACCTTTAAAAATTCCTTGTACAAACTATTAAAAAAATGTGTATTCCCAAAAAATTAAAAAAAAAGCACAATTTTCACAAATTTTCATTTCTCCCATTTTTCAATTAATGTTGGGTAGTTTCTCTGCCCATACACAAGTGAATATGTACCAAAGAACATACTCACAGCCGAAATATCCATTTTGAGCATCATTGAGTTAACTAGCATAAGTTTTCTTGTGACGTTTGCACATACGTTTGTATGGGTGTACATTACATAACTCAAAAATGGTACCCTTTAGAAGGTTGAAATCTCATATGCATGGTCTGTGTAGTGCCTTGTTGTGTTCCTCCTTTTCCCAACTAGGAAATATATCACAAGTATGGGGATAAAAATGAGAAACCGAATTCTCCGATGGCCCAATATAGTACCGTACAGTAAAAAACAATAAAAATGCTAGAGTTTACTCAATTTTGATAGTACAGAAAAAAAATTAGTATTTTTGTGATCAGTGACGCATTTCCAACAATATAGGGGGGTTCAATCTTAAATTTAAAGAACTTCGACAATGCTCCCCCCCCTACTTTTACTAAATATCCATTGCCACTCAAATGTAAAAGCTGAAAACAGCCGCAATGGACCCCATACACTCACACATTTCGTAAGCTGCAAGAACAAATGAACATTGAAATTCATATGGATTTTATCATACCATTGCTGAAACTTAAAAACAAATTTGTGTAGCATAGTATTTGCTGCATCAATATTACATTTCTCGATATCCTTCTGTCGTAGTATATGTACTGCAGACGATAAAAAGGTCATATGTTTCACGTATTTTAAAAGCAAAATATCATCCAAGCTGGGAATAGAATATAATAGCTAAGACCGCCTTTCATTGGCCTTCCAGTGCACCATCTCTGATATTGGTCTAGGTCTTCTTGATATACATTGAGTGGGAGTAAAAGACCGAACCCTTTCATCTATTTTCTTTCTCTTTGTCTCAGATAAGTAATATTCTTCAGAATGGTTTGCAGAAGGTCACATCGCTGTACAAAGTTTTGCTACAACCAAGAAGAAAAGTGTCCGTTTACTGTGGGGGGGGGGGGGGGGGGGGGGGCTTGCGGTGTGGTGAGTTCGGAGCGCGGTGGAGTCGTGACACCTAGTTGCTCGAAGAGCGGGAAGGGATATCTTTCCCTTTCCTTTTCTCATCACACTTATCAAATTCAGGCTTTCGAAGGCAACATGTGCAAACTTTTTTTTTTAAACAAAAAATTACCCATTTGTGTAATTAGATAATATTTAAAATTAGATATTAAGTTAAAAGCGTAGCTACTGCTCCCTGAGTCACTAGTTAACTTTCTATCACATCTATTGCTCATGTTACTACTAGGTGTAGGTGATAAAAATATTATTGAAAAAAAAAAAAAACAAACGAGCCGACTTAAGAGCTTCACTCGGCGATGCTCTAAAAAGTAAAAAATTAAGGTAGTAGTCTGGTAATTTATGCCTATTTTCGCGGCTTTTTTGGTGGGTGGTTTTTTATAGGAAAATAACAATGAATCTTCTTGAATATTAAGAGTGTTTTTATTTACATATTGAAGATATAAAAAATTATTTATTTGAAAAAATTTAATAGTTTTTTTACTATTATTATTGCCCCTCGAAGTTGGCACCTCAAAAAAAAAAAAAAAAAAAAAAAATTCGCGTGGGTGGCCCGGGTGATTTTGGCTCTTGATGTTATCTGAAATCAAATATTCTTGATTATTCTTAATCTATAGATATGTCATTCTGGTCGGAACTACTGAAGTTAAATTTCAAGAGTAAACAATAAAATGGCGGACTTTAAAAAAATAAACAGTTAGGGGTGAAAAAAATTCTCGTGAGCTCCGACAAGAACTATGAGTGTGTAGAACAGCCTGTTAAAATTTGAAAGCAATCGGTTCAGTAGAAAAAAAGTTAGGACCCGAGCCGACCAGAAAAACAATGTTTTGAGAAAAACGCGTTTAAAGTTTAACAACAAACTCCGAGGCGCTCTAGGAAACTCATTATAACTCCCGAAATATTTCGAATTTCTGTCTGAAATTTTTTACAGTATATTCTTAAGACATTGTACTTTCAAATTAAGCAAAAAAAAAAAAAAAAAAATCGATTTATTGAATCCAAGTTACCAGACTACTATTTTAAAGGTTAGACTCTGAGGTGCTCTAGGACACTCGTTATAACTCCCGAAATATTTCGAATTTCTGTCCAAAATTTTCACAGTATATTCTCAAGACATTGTACTCTCAAGTTAAGCAAAAAAAAAATTTCGATTTTCTGAACCTAAGTTACCAGACTACTACCTTAAGTAACAAATAAATGTTTGCAAAATGTAGTTAAACATGATTTTACCTATAGTCTTTCAACCGACTTTAAAACTGTTGAATAATTTAGCAGAGTTCAACTCCAAGTTTCAGCAGAGATATTTTGCATTGCTGCTTTTGTGTACTCCTTCACTTCTTTTTCTTTAAACGTCTTATTTTCTGCTGCCACCTTCCCTTTCACCACGTTCCATATGTTTTCAATTGGGTTTAGTTCACAGTGGTAAGGTGGCAGTCTCAAAACCGTATGACCATGAAGTGCGGCTAGCTGGTCGACTCTGTATTCTTGCTACATGCTGCAGACATTAGACACCAGATTTAAAAGTTCAGCTTTCAGCATGTCCAAGTTCCAGGTGATATTTTTTGAGGCCAGCCATCTCCGAATGTCGTCTTTTTTGGTGGAGGTGTTTGGAATGTTTTCCACATAAACACTGTGGTAAGAAGCGTTGTCTAACACAATAATGCTGTTGGCTTTCAGGTTGGGCAGCAATTTATTCTCAAACCAGTTTTCATAGTATTCCCCGTTCATTTCTTCGTGGTAATCCCCTTTGCTTTTTTTGGCCATAAACACGTCTTCAGCTCCTTTGACGAAACCTTCTTCACTTCCTGCATGAGTGAGGATCAGCCTTGATCCTTTTAATGTAGGGGCTTTCAGTCCAGTTGAGAGACCAGATAAGAATGCTTCTTTTGGCCTCTTGATGAAATTATCCTGCCACAGTTTGTTTTGTGTGGCCGAAATTCACCCAAGTTTCATCCTGTAATATATTGTCCTTCTTTCCTTACTGTAGTGGCGAATTTGTCTTAAATACTTGCGTCTGCACACTTGGATTTCATCCCTTTCTATCAGCATAGAATTCCTCGATCTTTTCTTGTAAACAAATCCCAAATCCTGCATTAATCTCCTTGTTGTGTCCACAGTTGGTAGGTCAGCGTCTTCATTTATTGCCTTCATGACTTTTGCAACTGTAGAGATTTCATTTCTTTTGAAAAATGCGTGCACCTTTCTTTTAATAGCAGACAGCAAAGTCATCAAACTTCTGGAGACGAGTTGCTTTGCCTTTTCTTGCAGGCCTTTTTTTTCCAGGTGTAGAAAAAGAGCCTTTCAGCTTACTCTTTTTGCATACGTATGATGCTGCGATTTGCAACACCAGTCAAGTCCAAAGTTTTCCTCAAAACATCATTCACAGAGTCATTGGGATAACATATTAAACCCATTTATAACATATTTAAATTTTTTTATGCTCATTATTTTGTCAGAAATGTATTTATTTCGATTTTTTAGTTCCATCTCCACTTCCGACAAGTCTTTTCCTTTTTTTAACAGGTACTCCCTCATTTGACCTGAAAAGAAAAATAAACCATGAAACAAATAAAACTATGATTTATTTTTAAAGTTGCAGTATGAAGAGTCCCAAACATTAGTCTCTTTCCTCAAAATGGGCATATCAAGGTGGTCACATTATTATGGCATATCAATGGCTCACAAATCAAGTGCTAAGTACTGTATTTCCCCATGCCATAAAAAGCAAGATTGATCAGCATGCGGGAAAATTTGAATTTTCCGGCATGCCAGATAATTCAAGGTTTAGTTTCGAGCAAAACAAAAGTAATATTTCCTGTTCTCAAATGACCATAAAACAATGTATTTAGTTAGTATATGTTTAAAAGAATCATTTAGTAACTATAATTCAACTTTTGTTTCAAACAGTGCAGTAAGAATACACAAAACAGAATTTATATTCTTTTTTAAGTTAACTATATTTGTTCTTTCCAGCATGCAGGAAAGGACCAGGCAAGGGTTGTTGAAAATTTGCTAATCCTCTAATTTTGCGTCATGCTGGCTAATGCGGGGTAATATAGTAGTTTTGTTAAGAACAGTTGTGACATATTATGTATATTTTTTAGTTGAATAATAGCTTATTCACATAAAGCAATTCTAATCATTTTGCATTTAATCATTTTTACATTTGTATATGCTGCAAAAAGTGGGAAAAGGTTCATAGAACTGTAAGTATGATAACCAGCAGGAAAAAGAGTGGAGAGTGGGAAAGTTACTTGGCCTTGACACGCCAGCTCTCATTACATGGACTTTAGTGCACTAGAACACCATTACAGTGCTGAGAGACATATTTTGCATCTACGTAAAAATATCACTGTAGTGTAAGGAAACTTAATGTAAGTGAACAACTGTAGTACAACCTGGTACAGTTCAGACTATAAACTAAATGTGCAGTTAAACTTCACATATTCGTACACATAGAGCTTTCTGCGAGGCTTTAATTTCTGTTAGCCCATCGTAATTGCAAACATTTAAGCATTGTGACATATTTCAACTTTATACATCAACTTTTTGTTCAGTTCATATGAAATTCACAAAATTAAGTCTTCCTTTTTATGAAATTTACAACACACAAAAATGAGTGCTTTTCAGTAAACTACGTTTAAACAAAAATGTATACACACAAAATAGTCATTATAACCTAAATGAATTTAAAACTTGTGCTCTACATCAACTAATGTACTTTCATAAAACACCAAAGAGCTTGAAATGGATATTATGTATAACAAAGCATGAACATGCAAGACTACAGGGACATTACGGATGGAAGACTTTCTCAAATAAAATATTAGGGACATGATGAGATCTATGCGACCTCAGGTAAAACCAATTTCATAGTTTACCAAGGCAGCACAGGGTTTTTATTGGAAATTCGACTAGCTGATGAAATGTGTACTTTCAGAAATTGTCACTACTGGTTATAGGACACAGCAATTACTTAGTACATTATGCTCAAACAATGGGTACACTGATAACCATTCATCAACATGTTTGTAGTCAAAAAAAAAAAAAAATATATATATAAATAAACAGTAAGAATTAATTTCATTCATTTTAAATGACTTTGATGCTAATGAATAAACATTACAAGCACAATTATGTGTTATACCTTTAGCAGAGTTAAGAGGAATACCAGCAATCTACATTCTATAATTTGTCAACTCCTGCATGAACTAAAAATTCAATACCAGAAATATTTGCTCTAAATAGAAAAGAATGTGGCGAGATGCAGTACTGTGGATGGCACTATAAGAATACTGGGGACAGGGGGAGTAAGCAGGAGTCCTTCTCGGAATAGCAAATTCACCTTTTTATTTTATTTACTTTTTGAAGCTTGATATAAAAATTTGAAGGGGGGAGGGGGAGCAAAAAGAAGAAAAAAAAATTCTTAGATCTGGCACTAATCTCTAGTACTTTCTAAAATCAATGCTCTTATTGTTTAAAAATGTTTTCAAGGCCTCCCACCAAACAATTTATTTACTTCATACACTTTAATGTAGGCAAGAAGTAAACATTTCATTGACTTATCCAGTGTATTATATGACAAACATCCAAGGAGGGGGGAGAAAGAGAGAAATATGGCAAATACCATGCCAACCTTCAGCTATATTGGTTACTACCTGAAATTACTGCCAATTTTTCGGGAGTCAGAGGAGGCTTTGCCTCCCTTTGCTCTTGCTGTTCTGCTGAGGTGTCTGCAGATTCTTTGTCCATTTTTTTTGGCCCATTCCTATTTCGACTGGGTTTGCCTTTAACCGACTTGCAGGACAGGACGGCGCTTACCCATGTTGCAACCGCTAAGCTTTTAGTAAATTTTCTGACGTGGTCCAGAGCCCAAATTTCTCTATACACTTTCACATCTATGCGCATTCCTGCTCCTAGATTTACCTGCAAGGAAAATTTAAAAACGATGTTAAAACCACTAAATAAAATATAAATTATAAAATAAAATATTGTTCTAATTTCACAATCAAACCATACAAGCTACAGTTGGTAAAACTATATTCTTCTAAGAATTAGCAAAAGAAAAGTGTAGGAAGCATTGTTTTTTTTTTGCTGCATTTTTATTGAAGAATAGGAATTCAAATAAAATGAGCAAAACACATGTTAGTACTTTTCTACCTTTATATATTACATAAGTACAGTCACAGCAAAAAATTCTACGAATGAAGAGTACCAAAATATTCGGAAGACGTTTGGAAGTTATTTTCTGTGACTTACACAAGATGCCAGAATGTCTTCACCAGTGTTTCGTATAAGTAGAACTGAATTCGTTCGAGCTATGAGCTGCTTACATTAGTTTTTAAATACTGTGTATAAGTCTCACTTTTAGATGGTAAATACGAAAAAAAAAAATCAAAAATCTATGAGTAAGTCAAATCACAGTTTGAAAAAGGAATCCTGAAGGTTTTGCCACAATTTTTGAAAATACCCCGTTTTAAAAACAAGGGATATTAAATGTAATGATTTTTATTACAATCAAAAACGAGCAATCTTCAAAAAGTACAAAAATTGATCATTTCTGAAAGCGCAACTTTTGTAAAGGGTTTGTTTTTGCCATTACAATTATGGTTCTTTATTTTGAAACAAAATCAAGAAAGTCACTATTCAAAAAAAAGAACAATAATTCTAATGTGGCCAGACCCGTCATTTGGGGGGGGGGGGGCGGCAATCACTCACGGGCGCCTAGCTTGAAAGTCCTGACATTTAACTTTTTTTTTGACTTAGTTAGATTTTTTTTTGGGGGGGGGGGGGGAGGGGGTAGAAATGAAATCTATAACAACAAATTTCAATTGACCATATAAAAATGCATGATAGAGCAGGTGAATGCTTTAAGTAAAAAAGTTTAACAAACCAGTAACTCTTAACACCTAAAAGTAAATGTATTTTAAAACAAATTAATTATTATATTTTGTCATACCTCTGTCGCTTCAGCATCTCTTTCAATATTTGAGGAGTTTTCTGCTGCATGAGAACATTCTCCTGTAAGGTATACCAGAATTTGAGTTAGAGAAGCTAAACTTAAAAAAAAACACAATAATCTATAAATGACTACTTTTGTATGTATAGGGGAAAAGGGGGCTAGTGTGGACATATTTTACATTTTTGGCAAAAACACATATAAAACACTGTTTTTAGCACTTTTGGTATTTTTTTACAGCAATTTGTGCTAAATGATGAATTAAAACATTTGGCAGAATAGTTATTTTTTAATATTTTTTTCAAAAAAGTTGTTTTTGTCCACACTAGCCCCATGATGGGGCTAGTGTGGACAGGC
>JAXGGA010022064.1:0-15597 GCA_038373865.1 Uloborus plumipes | reverse complement strand
GTTAGGTCTTGTCTTCCTTTTACTTTTTATGACTGGAGATATTAATTAAAGGCTACAAAAATTTGTACTTTTTTAAAAATACATAGCTACATCAGCGTTTACTAGGAGTGGGAATTGTCCGCCCCGGATAACACTAGAGGACCCATTTGAGAAGTTGACACCCGAAGCGGATTATGGATTTTTTTTTTTGCAATAAATGGTTCATGTTTTCGAACTTTTCTCTCTCTCAAGTTTATTATAAAAAAAAATTAATGGTTATTGTAATGCATCTTTCCTTTCCAAATCAAAATGATAAAAAATTTGGGTTCAACATAAGGGTTGTTGCTAGTAACCTGCTCAATGCCGGACTCGTGGCTGAAGGGTAGCATGCTCGAAACCGCCAGGTCGACCCCCCCATCATGTGCGCTAATGGAGACTGGTGCTGATAAATTAGTCATGGTCACAAAGTCCCCGAAGTTCCCATTTCAGAAAGAGTATTAGTTTGGTCGGTTCATGGTCTGCGGGAGAAAATTTCTCATTTTTTCCGAAGCTTTTGTTCGTTACTTTTTGCTTTTATAGCTTCTCATATTTATCATTTGCTAAGACTGAAAATATATGTCCCCCAGAAGTGTGAAGGATAGTAGGTATTCAAAATCAACAAGATTTATTTAAAAACTAGCCATTGAGGTGGCTAGATTGGCCTCTTTTGGCTGCCGCCTCGACCTCACCGCCTACAGCGGTTTGCGAAAACCGCCTGAGCTAGTTTGGTTTACACCACAGTCATCCAAACCATCCATGCACTTTGGGTTTTTTACACATCACACCTTTAAAATCCTTCCATTCTAAGCAGTGCACTTTGGGGGCTCTGTCATATTTACCACCTGCTGTAGTGTATTAATCAATGAGCAGAAAATATATTTTAAGCATAGTTCTCCTTTGGAAATATTCCATTCCTTTCCACAGCTCGAATTTTCTAAGATCGACTTTTTCACCGTCTATTACAGCGGTGGCCAACCCGCGGCACGCGTGCCACAATGTGGCACGGCAGAGTAGTAAGAGAGGCACGCGTAGACTTTTTGAAAAAATTCGAAAATTGAGGAAAAATTTCGATCTCAAAAATATTGATAGAAACTAAAATCATTAAACTGATAAATGTGACATCATGACGATTAAGTGTCAGGAGGCTGGCTCACAAATTGTCTGAACTACAATATTGCAGCAAAGTACTTAGCGTTAGATTCGGACATCCAATGAAAGCTGTGACGTTACAGACAATGCTTTGTAAAGCATATTTGTGCTTGTCACGAATGAAACTTTCGATACTGCAGAATGGATTCTTGATCTGCAATAGTTTCAGCTACGGGTGATGAAATTTGAAAAAAAAAAAAAAAGTTCTCTGCAACTTAAATTAAGAAAGCAGATTGGACAAAATTCGGTATGGTTGTACAACTGAAGACCCTTAAATTGTTTTTGTTACATTACTCAAAACTAATTTGGGAAAAGCACTTTAAAAGTATCAGCGAATTTTCCATCACAAACTCCTTGCCAAGGAATGAAACTTTTTCTCTGTTTGTGAGCTTGTACAGTTCACTGTATTAACAAACTGTGAATTAGAGTTCTGAATGTTTTTTGTGAACTTTTCCCAGGAGAAAGAGGAGAGTATGGCAAGTTTACTCCTTCATTGAAACCTGCAATAGCTGTCCAAAGGAAAAATAGTCATTAGATTTTAGAATTTTAGGAAGTGTGATTTTTAAAATATCTGGAAGGAAAGCAATGGGGACTTGCTAAATTTGAAAAAAAAAAAAAAAGTTCTCTGCAACTTAAATTAAGAAAGCAGATTGGACAAAATTCGGTATGGTTGTACAACTGAAGACCCTTAAATTGTTTTTGTTACATTACTCAAAACTAATTTGGGAAAAGCACTTTAAAAGTATCAGCGAATTTTCCATCACAAACTCCTTGCCAAGGAATGAAACTTTTTCTCTGTTTGTGAGCTTGTACAGTTCACTGTATTAACAAACTGTGAATTAGAGTTCTGAATGTTTTTGTGAACTTTCCCAGGAGAAAGAGGAGAGTATGGCAAGTTACTCCTTCATTGAAACCTGCAATAGCTGTCCAAAGGAAAAATAGTCATTAGATTTTAGAATTTTAGGAAGTGTGATTTTTAAAGTATCTGGAAGGAAAGCAATGGGGACTTGCTACCTATGAATGAAAAATAGCAATCGAATTAACTTATTTGTTATCTCTTACTATCCGGCGTTTAAGTAATTTAAATTTAAGATTGTACTTAAAAAAGTTTCCTAAACAAGTATAGGTCATCTACATTCTTTTATGATGAAACTTTCGAGAATTCATTCTTTTATGATAAACTCTCTACTTTCGAGAAAAAAGAATAAAACATTAAAAATTAATACTGAAAGTAAAAACAGAAATTTAGTAATTTTACGATGATACATGGAGAAAATTTTACACCTATTTTAAGTATTCATTCAGGGTTAAGTTTGATGATTTTCAGGATGATAAAAAAATTCTGATATTTGCATTCTTTGTCTATTTCTCTGCAAGACACTACTTGTTACCTTTCTGAAATCCAAATCGGAATTGCTGACCTTTTGCATTGGTCATCAAGAATAAGAGTTTACTTCAACAGAAAGTCATCCACGTTATATAGAAACTTGGAAATTTGTACCAACAATTTTTTTTTCTCATTTACACACTAGCCGTCTGGTGCTGGTGTAGATTTTGTTCAAAATACGCTTCTAAACAAATATTTTTTGTTATGAATGCAGAAAAATCTAAATACCTTCTCAAGAACTAATCCTAAAATTAAAGACTTGGTAAAAAAGATACAGACTCATAAACCACATTAAGTACAGACTGCTTATTTTTTAGAATAGAATGTTTGATGTTATTTGTTTCTATTTTAAGCATAAGCCAACTGACAGAACCTATAAAAGTGTTTATTAACCCTTTAACTGTCAAGTTATTTTGATTTTTAACACTTTTTCAAGCACAAACCCGAGAAACAGTCGGGTTTGACAAAGAGATGAAGCCGAAATAAACGTCTCCCGATATATATTCGGGTATAACAATACGATACACTCAAGAAAAAAAAAAAAAAATACTCCGAGTAATACTCGGGCGTGACATTTTCGAAAACCAGCTGTGCCCGAGACTATCTCGGGCATGACAGTTAAAAGGTTAACGATAACTCTTGAGTTCGGACTTGTTTTATCTTCACTATCATTTAGATTTCAATTGCACAGATTTGCGAGAAAACATGTTTTATTTAGAGAAGAATTACATAGTCAACAAATAACCTATTTTTAACTTTTCAAAAAAATTCAGTTTTTTTTGGAAAAATACAATGTGGCACGCTGAGCTTTTTTTCTCCAAACAGTGGCACTCTCCCTAAAAAAGTTGGCCACCCCTGGTCTATTATCAAAAATGCTCCTTACTTAAGCCACTCGAAAAATTTCCCTGCGGGATGCTCTCGTCTACGCACACATACAAACACAATCCAGAATTGTTTCCTTACTACTACCGGATTGTTAAACAGAACCCGAAATTTCCGAAGAAAAACAGAGGGGGAAAAAATACGTTTTTGATTGATATCCCTGCTGGTTAATGATGTACAATAATGTGAATAAGTCAGCATGAAGCTCAAAAAATAACGAAATTTTTGCTACCTTCATTCGATGGTTAGTTCACTGGCGTTCGGGAGAAAGAAAGGATGATAATTATAGATAGATAAGCTCATTTTTTAAGAATATGCGAAATATTAATTTATGAAAAAATATTTGTAATTTTGTAGCAAGAGTTTATTTTAGAATTTTGCACTGTAGAACTTTGTTCATGGTTGTCGAATGGCATTTTTGTATCTTTTTCGAACTTTTCATTTCCAATCCCTAATTCCCCATTATCGAAGTATGAATTTTTTCTTTCCTTTCTTTTCTTTTTCCTTTTCTGTTCATTGGTAAATGAAATGAACATAAATCAACAATTTATGATAAAATAAGTTTTATTATAAGATAAAAATAAATCATTAATTTTAAATGAATATTACTGCCTGTCCTATTCATTAAGTAATTTTGATGAGAAATATGTATACTATATATAATATTCGTATTTAAATTTCTGCGTTTGTTTTTTTTATATTAAATAATCTTTTATATGGAAAATAATGTATTTTTATTGAATAACTTATTCATTGAATTATGACTTTAATAATGACAGGCAGTGGCGTATATAGGTCTTTATTTCGGAGGGGGCCCATATAATCAAGCTTACCCCCCCCCCCCCCGCAACTTTCTTTTTTTTTTCGCTATTACCGTAAGACAGGTAGAAATTTTCAAATTGAATTAAAATATTGTAACTTTTGGAAAAGATAGAAAATTACGAAGTTTTAGATTCCCTCCAAAACTTTTTTCAAAATTGAAATTATTTATGCTACCTTTGATGACGTCGGAGGATCAAGACTCCTCTGGGAAACTTACTGAAACTTAAATTCTAAACACGCAATTTCAGGCTATCTTTAGTGACGTTAAAGGAATTGAAAAGACTCGCGGCATCTCTCCTGAAATATTTTGACACTGAAGCACAACTCAGGATATATTTCTTCATGACAGAGTAAAAGAAAAGAAGATGAGTTTTTTTTTTTTGAACAGAAGTCTCGTTTAAGTTATCTTTGGGAAATAAAAGTTCAAAGACCCTCCCCTGAAAGATTTTCGATATATAGATGCGCAATTTCGCATTCTGGAGACGTTAAGAGACAAAAAGTGGTTAGGGATCTCCTTCCGAAAATTTTCAAAATTGAAACCTTAAGCCATCTTTTCTTTATACCATCTTTGGTAGTAACGTTAGAAAGGACTCTCTCCGGGAATGTTTCGAAATTAATGTTTTAAAAACATTTTTATTTAGGTTATCTTTAATACCGCCAAGAGAAGAGGCAGGATTCGGGCGCTGTGCCCCGAAATTTTGCGGCATTGAAGCTTCAAGAATGCAATTTTAAGTTCTATTTTTTGAAACTGAAGGTTCAAAATTTTACTTTTAGCAGAAGTGCCCATTACCCCCAAGAGCAAAAACTTATCATCCAAGAATTCCCCGAAGATCCTTCTAAAAACGAGTCACATGTGAAAGAAAATGAAAACAAACTTTTAGAAACGCCCCTTAAAAATAATTCAATTGCGCCGCTTACGCCATGATTCTTGATAGGAACTACTGCTTTTAGGCTTTGTCTGACAACATCTATATCAATAAAAATGAGTGAATGCTTGTATGTTTGTTTGCATACTTGTTCTCTATACAAATCCACAGTTTGCGTCAGATTTTCATCAAACTTGACACAGAGGTTCCTTGATACCCTAGAATTCTCATATAGGCGGGCAGGGGCGCACCCAGGATTTAACTTAAGGGGGAAGCTAATTTCAGACAACAAGCACCCCTACCCCTTTTAAGTCCAGAGGCCATTGGATCAAATTTTTAAAATCGCGAGAATACTGAACTTTAATAGATTACCAATTCTTTCTTTTTATTTATTTTTTCCGGAATAATAGTGTAAATCTTTTTTGGTTTGTTTTGATATGGAAAACAGCATCATTAAAAAACGAAAAAATTGGGGTAAAAATCTCCGGAAAAAAATAACTAATAAATTTTATTAAAAAAAAACTTTTTAAGGTGTCAATTTGAAACACACAGTACCTCTTTGATTGGAAGCTCTCTTGCTTCTGTTAAATTTTATGTGAATTTTTTATTTATTAATCGAATTGTATTTATGTAAGAAAATAAATGGTTAATACTATGACGCTTTTCCAACCTTACTGAAGACGAGTAAACGATTAATGCGCTAATAATACTTCACTCATTACTTAAAATGTTAGACCACTAAATATATCAGGCTTAAAATCATAAAAATAGCGTTACGAAACGAATCAAGACCAGACATAAATTGGAATATTAAAAATATATACTAAAAGGGGGTTCAGGGGTTCTCCCCGGGAAAATTTTAGAAAAGTAATCCCCAAAACACAACAGTTAGACAACGTTTAGTCATATTAGGGAGAGTTGAGACTTGCCGGCCCTCATCTAATCTTTTTCAGAATTTGCGGTCATAAAAACGTTATTGCAGGCCATTTTTGCAATTGTTAAGGAGTAAGGTTTAGGCATGTTTCTATATTAAACTTCGAAAAACGCAGTTTAAGACAACCTTGGTTAAGCCTTGGAAGAGCACGAGTCGGGGGCTCTCCCATTGTAAATTTTCGAAATTGATGTTCAAAAAACACCATGGTAGGGTCTCTTTGAAGATGTTAGGGAAATGAATGGTGGTTTTGGAACTTCTCACTAGCAATTTTTTGATGTTGAAATTCCAAAAACAAAATGTATAACTATCTGAGATAACCATAGGAAGAGTGGAGTTTGGTCGCTCTCAACCGGCATTTTTTCAAAATTGATATCTAAACAAGGCAATAGCATCTTTGATAATGTTAGAGAAAAGTATAATGTTCGGTTTTCTCCTCTGACTGTTTTTTGTCGAAATGAAAAGATCTCAAAACTCAATTTTAAACGATGTTCGTGACCTTTCCTCGAACATTTTTTGAAATTAAAGTTTTAGAAATGCTATTGGGAACCATCTTTGATGACGTTATGGGAATGGGTGGAATGTGGAACTCTCCACAGGCTTTTTTCCCGAAACTAAGCTTAGAGAAATGCTGTTCCATTGTTGTCGATGTTAAGAGTTCGGAGGCCTTCCTCAGGAAAGTTTTCAAAATTGAAGTCTTAAATGTGTGGTTATAGTAAATTTATCGGCAGCCTTCGGAATAGGATTCATGTACTCTGCAGCAGCAGTTTTTCGTAATTTAAGCTCCAAAAAACGAAATTTAAGAAGACCTTTTATCATTATTTGGTGTGGCGGGGGGGGGGGGGGGGGGAGGCTTCTTTTTTAAGTTTTTGAAATTAAAGTTTTAAAAACAAAACTGTAGGCCATAATCGATAATGGGGCTTGTTTTTTCTCCTACGAAAATTTTTGGAAACTCATGCTCTAAAAACTAAACATTAGACGATTTTCAATGAGGAGATTTATACTTTCTCCCAGTTTTTTTTTAAAACTTGAAGCTCTAAAACTAATTCCTTTCTAACTTTGCTACTTTTTTTAAATATTTTTATTTCAAATCACAAAATGGAGAAAAATAGAAAAAGATTTTTCAATTAACTATTTTGGTTTTCGATACTGAAGTTTTTAATTTCCTTCCAGTGCCTTCATTGGTTAGAAGTACAGAAGTTTGTGGCTTTAGTATAAGTTTCTTTTTTTAATTACTTTGTTTATTTTGCAAAGATACCCTTCGGTCACTTTTTCCTGTTTATTTTTTTTTTCTCTTTCTTACTTCCTTTTATTTTAATACCATTTTATATTCCTTATAATCTGTTTTAACTTTGAATCTGTTTTCTTGTTTCTCGAGCATGTTTCTCAGAAACTTAGTGTCGGGTTAATCATGTCGCAATTGCCCCCCCCCCCGGCCATAGGGGTTTTTTATGCAACAGATTCAAAAAATGTATATGAAAAATGTTTTGTATAATTTGGTTTTGACAGATAGGAGCTTTAAAAATTTCATTATGACCGATCCCCCCCTTCAATCCTATAATTCGCCACTGCGGAATTTCATGATTTTCCATAACAAAGCCTCGAAATTAAAATTATTTTGATTTTGATGATCAAACGTTCTGTGATTTGAAGCTCCCTGCTTTGCTGAGGCCCCATTCTCGTGTCTCATGTGCCTGTACATGTACAATGAATAATTTAATTGAAAACAATGTCTTGGTTTCTTGGAAATTGTAGAAGAGGGGAAGCGGTCTTTTATTAGTAAGAATTTACCCACTCTCCCCTAGACTTTAAGAAAGACAAATTATATGTTATACTTGTGCGTATTTGTTATTTCATTGGATTCAAAGCGTGGTATGTATTGAGTTATTAATGACTTGGAATCTTTTCTGACACCGCGGAAAATTTTTAAATGCCGTTGATGCTTAAGGATTTCAAGTCCAGTTTGTCATAGGGGGAGCTTAAGCCCCCAAAGCCCCCTCCTGGGTGCGCGCCTGTAGGCGGGGTCTTGAAATTTTAAAAAATCTAAAAAGCTCAAATTCAAGTTTTTTGTCAAAAAATGACCCTTTTATAGGAATCTAGCCTATTATTAGGCCTATTTTTTTTAATCGACATGAGCCTCTAGGTTACAAATTGATAAAATTTATGGTATTTAAAGATTAGCATTTTCCAACAAAGATTAAAATTAAAACAATGAATTTTCATTTCAAGACTCACCTATTTCATTTTAGCATGAAATAAGTCAAAAACAATTATAATTCATGTTCTCATTTGGCTCAAAATATGTAAACTGCTCGACATTGAAAATGCAACACCAAGAAGGAGTGGTCAGAAATTGATGAAATTTGGTAAGAAGATAGAGACAGCATGGAACAATAAGTGATATTTATTTTAAAATAAATAAGCAAAATTTAGAGCGAGGACGGCGTCGGTTCAATAAGAAGTAGGACCACCGCGGACAGCGATGCACGAAGAAACACGTCTAGGCATGGAGTCAATAAGCCTGCGGATGGTGTCCTGAGGGATGGCACTCCATTCCCTTTCAACCATTTGCCACAGTTCGTCCTCTGAACGAGGCAGTGACAGGTTCTGCAAACGGCGTCCAATCACGTCCCACACATGTTCGATTGGTGACAAGTCAGGAGAGTATGGTGGCCAGGAAAGCATCTGTATACCTCGTAGAGCATGTTGGCTGATTCGAGCACTGTGAGGCCGGGCGTTATCCTGTTGAAAAATTGCATTTGGCAGACCCTGAAGGTAGGGGATTGCCACTGGCCGCAGTACATTATCTACATATCGTTGGGCCGTCATAGTGCCCCGAATACGAACTAGAGGTGATACGGAATTGTATGCAATAGCGCTCCAAACCATTATGCCACGTTGTCGCGCTGTAGGGCGTTCCACAGTTACTGCCGGATTCGATCTTTCTCCACGTCGACGCCACACACGTATGCGATGACTATCGCTGGACAAACAGAAGCGGGATTCATCTGAGAACACTACGGTTTGCCATTCTGCCATCCACGTCGCTCTGGTCCGGCACCATTCCAAACGTTGGAGTCTGTGCTGTGAGGTCAATGGCAGTCTTCTTAGCGGGCGCCGTGATTGCAGGCCACGTGCAACCAGTCGACGGGAGATGGTTCTGGTGGACACAGGAACATCCAGGGTACCTTGCACGTGCTGCAGAATCGACGTACAAGTGACTTGCGGGTCCGCCACAGCTTGTCGGTGAATCCGTCGATCCAAGCGGTCTGACGTCACTCTGGCTGCACCTGCACCCCTCAATGTGGCTACATTTCCTCTTTCCAACCATCTCCGACACAGCCGATGCACAGTGCTTGCATCCATGTGGGTATCATCTGCAATTTGACGTATGGACCAACCTCCTCTTCTCAGTCCGATCACCCCTTGTAAAGTCGTCTATATGCTGGAAGTGTCTTCGTTGAGGACGGCGTGGCATTTCCTCCTATCACACGTATCCTTCGAGACAAAAACCAAATTTATCCGATAATTAGTCTGGCAGAAAAACCAACATGAACATAGCCCACTTTGCAACTTCATTCTCTTATATCTTACTTCACGTGCGTCGGAGAGCTGCGCATTTCATATCATTTGCATAACTCAGTGACGTGCGTCTACTGTAAAATTTGCATGAATTTCTGACCACTCCTTCTTGGTGTTGCATTTTCAATGTCGAGCAGTGTATCATACTGAACATTTTTTTCTTATCCTCCTATCAGAGGAATTATGCAAAAACATGGATTAAAAGCCTTATACATGTTTCACTTTTAGTTGGTGCTATTTTGCTGTGAACTTTTCGTGATAATTAAGTTCTTTTGGGAGTTTGTACCTAGAATTTTTTGTACAGCCATGTGGACTGAATTCAACCAAATAAATGGCCTTTCTAGGCCTATATTTGTAATCGACATGGACCTTTAAGCATACAACTTGATAAAATTACGTATATTTAATTCTAATTTTTGCGAGCTTTTTTTAGTCCTCCTATTAGAGGAATTTTGCAAAAATATGGGAGCGATTCCATACCAAATCACCGAATGGGGGTCGCACGACCGACTCGGATTTTTTTTTAATTTGGTACACAGATTGATGGTATAGAGGTATGAAAAAGCCCAAAAGGAAAGTTACCTGCTCCACTTATTTTCTGAGATACATGCCCTCAAAGTTTGTCCGCCACGTCAAAATACTAAAAAAGTGATGTTATTTAATCATTTTTTATAAAAAATCGTACTCATGCAAAATAAAAGTGTTAGATATCTATGGAAACTAGTTACTCCAGGCATTCTGAAAAAAAATACTAGAACGTTCATAATGAAAATTGCGAAGGTACAGGGCTCTTTGAAGTTGTCACCACAAAAACTTGATTTTGCAGATTTTGCTAAAATTCAGGCATTTATTACAAAAAAAGGCAAACAAAACCAAAGGTTTTCTCACTTTCTGGTAGTGTACAGGTCCTCCCTGTAATTTGCTACGCAATAAATTTTTGGGGTTTCTCACTCCTTCTTGGAAATATTTTAGCTTAAAAATAAGCCGTAAGGCAAAAAATGCGTTTTTGGCCATCTTGGCAGCCATTTTTCTCATAAAGGGGGAGCAGTAGAAACTTTAATTTTTTTTTTAAACAAGCCACTGATATGTTAGCTATTCACAGGAAAAGAGTTTACTTTTGGTTATTTCTCCCATTAAGAGATATCCTGCTGACAGTATATGCATGTTTTTCGCGACGACTATATGCTTTTGTTCCCCCTCTCATGGACTTAAAATTAATTAAACCAAAAAATAATTATATATTTATTATTAGCTGTATTATCTACTCAATATGTCATGAAATTTAATTTCTTAAATCATTGAACAATAAATTAGATAATTGATGAAAACAAGAAAAAGTATTTCTCTGATGCCTGAGCATTATGCATTCATAACTATAAAGCACTAAATACTTTCTTGAGAAATTAATTAACATAAATGAGCTCTAAATAGTTATATTATAAGCAATACCCAATCTTGTGATTGGGATACTCCTGTTTTTAATTGAAGAATTTCTTGAATATCACATGAATATCAGGAAAATAAATGAGGTCTTTTTATTTGATGTAGGATACTTTATGACAAATTTCATTTGATGGGCTACTAACTGAGCATGGTGATAAAGAGCTATTATTTCAGCATCGAATTCCATTTTACCTTATTAACAGTTAAATATTTATAAAATAATTAAATAAATAATTTAATATAAAGCCATGCTTGAAGAATTCAAATTAGTGCAACTAATTTATTCCCATACTGATCTTTACAAAACTGACATGTGTTGAGCACTGATAAGAACTGACAAGAATAAGTTTACTCACTAAAATACTAGTTCACAGATACTATAAAGCTTACATTCTATTTTCTACAAAATAATACTGCAACAAAGAACAATGGTATAAAGGGGTAGGTACTAAAGAATTTCTTGAAAAATCAATTAAAATAAAGGAGCTTCGAATATTTATCTCATAGGCAATACCCAATCTTATGATTGGATGTTCCTGATTGATGGCTATAAACAGGAGGATACCTTTGTTCTTTGTTGCAGTATTATTTTGTGGAAAATAGAATGTATGCTTTATAGTATCTGTGAACTAATATTTTAGTGAGTAAACTTTTTCTTGTCAGTTCTTATCAGTGCTCAACGCATGTCAATTTTGTAAAGATCAGTATGGGAATAAATTAGTTACACTAATTTTAATTCTTCAAGCATGGCTTTATATTAAATTATTTATTTAATTATTTTATAAATATTTAACTGTTAATAAGGTAAAATGGAATTCGATGCTGAAATAATAGCTCTTTATCACCATGCTCAGTTAGTAGCCCATCAAATGAAATTTGTCATAAAGTATCCTACATCAAATGAAAAGACCTCATTTATTTTCCTGATATTCATGTGATATTCAAGAAATTCTTCAATTAAAAACAGGAGTATCCCAATCACAAGATTGGGTATTGCTTATAATATAAATATTTAGAGCTCATTTATGTTAATTAATTTCTCAAGAAAGTATTTAGTGCTTTATAATTATGAATGCATAATGCTCAGGCATCAGAGAAATACTTTTTCTTTTTTTCATCAATTATCTAATTTATTGTTCAATGATTTAATAAATTAAATTTCATGACATATTGGGTAGATAATACAGCTAATAATAAATATATCATTATTTTTTGGTTTAATTAATTTTAAGTCCATGAGAGGGGGAACAAAGCATATGGTCGTCGCGAAAAACATGCATATACTGTCAGCAGGATATCTCTTAATGGGAGAAATAACCAAAAGTAAACTCTTTTCCTGTGAATAGCTAACATATCAGTGGCTTGTTTAAAAAAAAAATTAAAGTTTCTACTGCTCCCCCTTTATGAGAAAAATGGCTGCCAAGATGGCCAAAAAACGCATTTTTTGCCTTACGGCTTATCTTTAAGCTAAAATATTTCCAAGAAGGAGTGAGAAACCCAAACAATTTATTGCGTAGCAATTTACAGGAAAGACCTGTACACTACCAGAAAGTGAGAAAACCTTTGGTTTTGTTTGCCTTTTTTTTGTAATAAATGCCTGAATTTTAGCAAAATCTGCAAAATCAAGTTTTTGTGGTGACAACTTCAAAGAGCCCTGTACCTTGGCAATTTTCATTATGAACGTTCTAGTATTTTTTTTCAGAATGCCTGGAGTAACTAGTTTCCATAGATATCTAACACTTTTATTTTGCATGAGTACGATTTTTTATAAAAAATGATTAAATAACATCACTTTTTTAATATTTTGACGTGGCGGACAAACTTTGAGGGCATGTATCTCAGAAAATAAGTGGAGCAGGTAACTTTCCTTTTGGGCTTTTTCATACCTCTACACCAGGGGTGGCCAACCTTTTTAGGGAGAGTGCCACTGTTTGGAGAAAAAAAGTTCAGCGTGCCACATTGTATTTTTCCAAAAAAAAAACTGAAATTTTTTGAAAAGTTAAAAATAGGTTATTTGTTGACTATGTAATTCTTCTCTAAATAAAACATGTTTTCTCGCAAATCTGTGCAATTGAAATCTAAATGATAGTGAAGATAAAACAAGTCCGAACTCAAGAGTTATCGTTAACCTTTTAACTGTCATGCCCGAGATAGTCTCGGGCACAGCTGGTTTTCGAAAATGTCACGCCCGAGTATTACTCGGAGTATTTTTTTTTTTTTTTCCTTGAGTGCATCGTATTGTTATACCCGAATATATATCGGGAGACGTTTATTTCGGCTTCATCTCTTTGTCAAACCCGACTGTTTCTCGGGTTTGTGCTTGGAAAAGTGTTAAAAATCAAAATAACTTGACAGTTAAAGGGTTAATAAACACTTTTACAGGTTCTGTCAGTTGGCTTGTGCTTAAAATAGAAACAAATAACATCAAACATTCTATTCTAAAAAATAAGCAGTCTGTACTTAATATGGTTTATGAGTCTGTATCTTTTTTACCAAGTCTTTAATTTTAGGATTAGTTCTTGAGAAGGTATTTAGATTTTTCTGCATTCATAACAAAAAATATTTGTTTAGAAGCGTATTTTGAACAAAATCTACACCAGTACCAGATGGCTAGTGTGTAAATGAGAAAAAAAAAATTGTTGGTACAAATTTCCAAGTTTCTATATAACGTGGATGATTTTCTGTTGAAGTAAACTCTTATTCTTGATGACCAATGCAAAATGTCAGCAATTCCGATTTGGATTTCAGAAAGGTAACAAGTAGTGTCTTGCAGAGAAATAGACAAAGAATGCAAATATCAGAATTTTTTTTATCATCCTGAAAATCATCAAACTTAACCCTGAATGAATACTTAAAATAGGTGTAAAATTTTCTCCATGTATCATCGTAAAATTACTAAATTTCTGTTTTTACTTTCAGTATTAATTTTTAATGTTTTATTCTTTTTTCTCGAAAGTAGAGAGTTTATCATAAAAGAATGAATTCTCGAAAGGTTCATCATAAAAGAATGTAGATGGCCTATACTTGTTTAGGAAACTTTTTTAAGTACAATCTTAAATTTAAATTACTTAAACGCCGGATAATAAGAGATAACATAGCTAAATTCGATTGCTATTTTTCATTCATAAGTAGCAAGTCCCCATTGCTTTCCTTCCAGATATTTTAAAAATTACACTTCCTAAAATTCTAAAATCTAATGACTATTTTTCCTTTGGACAGCTATTGCAGGTGTCAATGAAGGAGTAACTTGCCATACTCTCCTCTTTCTCCTGGGAAAGTTTACAAA
The DNA here is from genome assembly GCA_038373865.1 of Uloborus plumipes. NCBI lineage: Eukaryota > Metazoa > Arthropoda > Arachnida > Araneae > Uloboridae > Uloborus > Uloborus plumipes. The sequence continues at coordinate 1,231 of JAXGGA010022064.1, read as the reverse complement.
AACATTCAGAACTCTAATTCACAGTTTGTTAATACAGTGAACTGTACAAGCTCACAAACAGAGGAAAAGTTTCATTCCTTGGCAAGGAGTTTGTGATGGAAAATTCGATGATACTTTTGAAGTGCTTTTCCCAAATTAGTTTTGAGTAATGTAACAAAAACAATTTAAGGGTCTTCAGTTGTACAACCATACCGAATTTTGTCCAATCTGCTTTCTTAATTTAAGTTGCAGAGAACTTTTTTTTTTTTTCAAATTTCATCACCCGTAGCTGAAACTATTGCAGATCAAGAATCCATTCTGCAGCATCGAAAGTTTCATTCGTGACAAGCACAAATATGCTTTACAAAGCATTGTCTGTAACGTCACAGCTTTCGTTGGATGTCCGAATCTAACGCTAAGTACTTTGCTGCAATATTGTAGTTCAGAAAATTTGTGAGCCAGCCTCCTGACACTTAATCGTCATGATGTCACATTTATCAGTTTAATGATTTTAGTTTCTATCAATATTTTTGAGATCGAAATTTTTCCTCAATTTTAGAATTTTTTCAAAAAGTCTACGCGTGCCTCTCTTACTACTCTGCCGTGCCACGTTGTGGCACGCGTGCCGCGGGTTGGCCACCGCTGCTCTACACCATCAATCTGTGTACCAAATTAAAAAAAAATCCGAGTCGGTCGTGCGACCAACTTTTTTTTTTTTCGGTGATTTGGTATGGAATCGCTCATGGATTAAAAACCTCATACTTTTTCGCTTTTACTTGATGCTATTTTTTTTTTGTGAACTTTCAGTGATTCAATTTTTTTTTCTTCTCTGAATGCTATGTTGTATTAATACGCACCAGGGCAACGCCGGGTATAAAGCTAGTTTATTATAATTAAAGGATTTAGGGACTCTTCCGGAAATTTTTGAGCATAGAGACTAATTCGAGGGAGCTCTCTCTTTTCTAAAAACACATTTTAGAGCTTAAGACTATAGAAAAGTAAGGGGGATATCAACTACAGTTAACTGTTTGACTTTTAAATCTCTAAAATATTTGACCAAGGTTTGAAGGAGAAGCGGGAAAAGAACTCTTCCGAAAATGTTTGGATATTGAAGTCTTGAAACTAAAATTAAATTACACGTCGCAAAAACGAAATTTTAAGATCTCTTTGTACTCTTTAAGGGGGGTCATGAGCCTTCTTTGAATTCATGCTTGGCGGATATACGGGCCTCGACTTCCTACACTAAACCCCC
>JAXGGA010022063.1:0-15600 GCA_038373865.1 Uloborus plumipes | reverse complement strand
GAAGCTGGGAATAACTGAAAACTTAGCTTTTTTTTTCTTGAGATTGTGAACAATGTAATTTTGATAAAGGTCATATTAAAACTGCTACAGAACACACTTTACAATGGTTATATGCTGCAATCTGTTAATAACGAATTGAAACAATACCAAGGTACTAATTGAACACTAATATTTGGTTGAAATGTTCATTTTGGGGAAATTCAGACCCTTTTTTGGACCGTCCCTAAAAAGGGACGCTAGGCATTAATGGGTTAAAGTTGCCTAAAGTACAAACTTTTAAATCTGTGATTTGATAAGGAAATATGTATCTATACATTTATTGCAGAGCAAATCAGCTCTTTCAATCATCGATTATTACTTAACAGATTCATCATCTGGAAATGTGCTATGACATTGCTAAATTTCTGAGCGCAAGTTCGTCATCCTCTTTAGCTAGGCAGTTTATAAATGCTGCATATAATCAGAGGTGTTTTATCAGAAATGGGTTTAAATTATCGTCTAAATCTTTAAAATATCGACAGTTATAATCAGTTATGTAGCAGTTTGGCGAGCTTGAACAGATTTAGCTTTATACCATTGTGGCTAGAAAAAAATGAAATAGAACAAAGATGAAAACAAGGTGCAATGAATATGAAATCACATGCCAGTCTCATTGGGAAAAAAAAGTGAATCAATTATATTTCACTAAGCGTATTTCTGTAAATAAAGGTGTAAAAATGCATGTGTACTTACAGTATTTCTGCAATGTATTATTTTTAATTGTTTTTAGCACTTTTCTAGCCGGCCACCTTGTCTAGTGGTCAGAGCAGTCTGCCACGGATGATGTGGTCCCGGGTTCGAGTCCCGGCTTGGGCATGGATGTGCTTTCTCTCATCTGTCCTTGTCCTTTCTTTGTATGAATGTGTTGGTATGAAAGGTTGCCTACCCTATAAACGGGTACCTGTGGCATGCGTGTACTGTGGAAGTCGGACTTCACACCAAATAGCGTACAGTTGGAAAAGTGAAGCAGCGCACTCCAAATAGCCAGTCTGGCTGACACACGACAAAAAGAAAATACTAAAAGCACTTTTCTAGTGAAAGGTGATATGCCAGGTTTTAGTTTCAGCTCTCAACCTTTGAATGTCATTTAAAACTGAAGGAAAGTGCACCTACGACTATGAGGCAAAGTTATTTTTAGTAAATTAATGTGATTCAAATTAGGGATTTGTGTGTTAATACCTAAAGATATTTAATTTTTTGTCCAAAACATTTTATAGTAAGAAGAGTAAATGTTGAAGCTTGGTAAGACATCATTCAGAGTATGTTGTTTATCTGTGATCCTATGTAAAGAAAATTCTAGGGAGGTTAGTAAATTTGCTTTCTAATTAACCCATTAAGCGCCCCATTAAGTCTCCCTTTTTGGGAACCTTAGGTTAAGATTTTTTTCCTTCGCAAGTACTTGAGATATATTTCTTGAAAGTGTTTGTTATTAACCAACAAAGTGCCTAACTTGATTGGTATTTTTTTCAAAAAAATTGAAACTTTATTTCTATTTTTTAAAAAATAGTTAATTTAGGAGAAAATTCTGATTTTTACTTTATAAGGAAAAAAAATCCTTAAAAATAACTAAATCGAATGCAGGCTTTTAAAAACATTGAAAATAAATCACAAGAGATCTCTTTTCAAGTCCTAATAAGCAGGGGTCAAGAAAAATAATTTGAAAGGGTTTTATAGCTGTTTATTTTCGAAGGTCCCAAAATGGGAGACTTGGCGGGTTCTGACTAGAAGAACAAATCTCAAGAAAGCAGAATTAAAATCTCGCTCACTTTGCATAAATAAACTCACTGCTCGTTTCATTTGCTGTTGAAGGTCACCCCCTTTGTATTTGAACATAGTAAGCTCTCTTTTGTCATGAAGAGGTATTTCCGGGCTCTCTTTTGTTGTTCAAAAGCAGGCGTTTTTCTCAGAACAGGTGACATTCCACTCATTCTGTACAATGTTCTAGATAAGCAATGGTCAGTCATGCCCAAGGACAATGGATCATCTCCCTAAAGAAGGATTCTCCCCTATAATGATATTTGAATCATTCGAACCGCCCCCTCCCTCTCCCTTAAAAATTCATTGGCACAGTCTGAGACATCAAGCTCCTTTCCCGTCCTTCGGGGGCACCCCTAAGAAGAGGGGGTGAGGCCTTCCTCCTAAATTCTTGGTAAGTGACATTCAGGTTCAGTAAGGGAAGTTCAATTTCAAAAATACATTTTTTTTTTAATTTCTTAACATCAAAAATGGTGTTAAATTTCTTGACTTTGCAGCAAGCTTTAGACAAGCCAGAGACAACAAATTGTAGCGCAGTACCAGAAAATGAGTGCAGTACCACTTGGTCGCCCCTACTATACTCTGATCAGATAATTGAGAAGGAAAGTCATCATGGCTATTGCTTAGATCATAAATATAATTGGATAAAAAATCAAGTTGAATTTTTAGGAATTATTGCAGGTTTTGATACGAAATTGGAGAAACTGAAATCGTTACTTATACCTCTTCTTCAACAAAAAAAAATATTTTTTTTTTTATCCAAAAAACATTCTGATATTGTAAATTATGAAACATGTTATCCAACATGCTGCGAAGTATACAATAGGTACACAGTAGAAAAAATAAATCAATGAACCTCGCCTATGAGGAAAGTAATATAAAGTTGTGCTGCTCAAAATTATACTTGTCTAGGGTTACAGTCATTTTCATTTACAGACTACATTTACTTGATTCCCGGCAGGGTTAATTTGAAGTTTTAATTTCTTCATTGTGGTACATGAAAATATTAAGGCTTCAGGTTAAAAAGTTAAAAATTATTAGGAACAATTTCCGTTTCATGAAAAAGAGTGATGCTTAGAATATGCAAAAACTTACATGTTTTTTACTTCAAAGCTTTTATATGGATTAAATAAAATATCAACTTGATAATTAAAAAAAGTGAGGTATTAATAGTTAACTTTGCTAACTGCACAAAACTAGTTTTTACGTTTTCTAACCAGTTTTAGCCAGATTTTATTCGATCATCACTATTGAAGAAAATATAATTATGTTATCCCCATTAAACGCCAAGTCTCCCATTTTGGGACCATACCATATCTCATGACTTAATAAATATTTTTGAAAAATTGAAGTTACATATGGTTGTCGATGTGTATTGAACCTCAAAACATACAAAAATTAAGATATTTTTAATGTGGTTCATATAGCGGCGTTTAATGGGTTAAGTTTATAACTCCAGGCTTAAAATGCTTAATTCGTAAAGAAAAAAAACACAGGCGTCACTGTTTTATGCTTTTTAAAACACAAGATGATCTTCAAATCAGGAAAAAAAAAATACTATTTTGGCATTTAGAACACCGCAAAAGCACTTATTTTTGCAGTTCATATTTTTTTTTTTTTTTTTTTTCAAAAATAAAAATATTGGTGTTTTTGGAACCAAACTATTGTATACTTTTTTATGTGGACAGAACTAAATTATTATAAACGTATAATATATAACTTTGAAATATTTCTCAAGACTTAAATTTTCGCGATTGCAAAGGGAACTCGAAAATTGCAAAAATTAAACTCCGTGATGATAAATGCTTTTACAGTAGTTTACCAAAAACAACTGTTACTTGCAATTGAATAAATAGTTTTACGGAAACTCTTTATCTTCATTGGTGATTAATTGACTAGGAGGATACGCCTAGTTCGACCCAGAGCCTGTTGCTGGTCTTAACTATTATGTTTGTAAAGCGGGTAATCCGGATACGGCCATGGAGATAAACTAGAATCCCTTTTTTTTTTTCCTCTCTCTCTATGGAATAGCAAAAATTCAATCGAACTTGATTGTATCGTCATCAAAAAGCATATCAACAAAGTTATCATTAAGTAATTTTTAATCAAGAGGCAAAAGTGTAGTAACAGTTATTACAAAAGAGTCTTGCCGAAATTACTCGATCTTACAGATGCCCTGATGCTTTGTGCAGCAAGTTTTGGATGCCTATTTTTTGCACATTACAAAAAAACAGAGATAAAATTCGTGGTAATAGTTAACTTATTACTGCTTTGTGAAGTTACTTGCTCAGAATTTGTTCGCATTCACTTAACGATACATAATTAACTTGTAAAGAAACAATAAAGCAAACCCTTTTGTGTGTTATAGCAACGTATGAAATGATACTAACGAACAATATCCAAATGAATGCATTTTCTGAGAAAAACTGTTTTCAGTTAGTGAATACCTGGCAGAGTTTTTTTCTTAAGAATAATTAATATTGGGGAAAAATACGTCTATCAAAAACATTTGGTACAATCTTTATGCCTTTCTCTTTTGAGGGCTTAGCATTTTTTATTGCGAGCTCACCTTTTTTTGACCTTAATTACTGCGGAACTTCGGTTATTCGAAATCATTTATCATCCCCTTGATACTAAGCTCTTTTTTGGAAGAAAAAACAAAACTAAGTAGTACAATAAATAATCACTATTGAAAATTACTGTTTCTTACAAGAAAGTCGCCTTTTTTCCCATATTAGTCATAAATGGTTGCATTCTTTCGTCCCCGATAAAGGTTTATAATCTTAAAAGTAGCTGTCGTACATTGAAATTGTGAGCTATATTGCGGTAAAAACAGAATCGAATAGAAAACACAAAGAAAAGTTATTCATACAGTCAAATTAGTAATATGCGCCCTCTCTCTTAAAATAGCAATGCTAGTATATCCTCGCCTCCCCAGTAAAATAAGCTATACTTTTCTACATCTAACGAAACATTTATTGCACAGCCAATACAAAACAGGGGAACGCGGGGAGGGGGAGGGGGAGGATTACGATTACACGATTTGTCGCTGCGAGACCATAGTGATAGTGAGCTAGCAACGTTTTTGAGTGATTATTTTAAGACGTCTGATTCTTTAATAATCTCTCCTTGTGATCTTTCAAGCAGCATACGGGTTGTCTGGCGGCCGAGAGTGGTTACGTTTTTTACTGCGCATCACATTTTTGCTGATAAAAAGTGATTTTTTAAAAACCATTTTGAGAAAACCAGAAACTTAAACCTGTCGTAAGTATGTCATTAAGTATATCGATGAAAGCTCTATTTCTCGACGTCACCATGGTTTTTGAATTTCTTGTATATTGTTATTAGAATAGACGTTACATGTAAAAACTTTTTTCTTTTTAGTTTTATAACAGCTCTGAATTTCGTAAAATTTTTGAAGTAGCAATCTAAAACTTAGCAGGATTACTTATCTTTTCATATGCACACCAATTTTTGTTAAAACCGGAAATGGTAAGGTCAAAAACGTTTTCTTCATGATTAATTTGACGCGAAATTGCAGAAAAATGACTTAAAAAGCATTGTTTTTTCTAGTGCAAGTGTGCTGCGCAGTAAAAAACGCAACCACTCCCGGTTACGAGACTCCCGGCATGTTAGGCAACTTGTTTAGCGAACTTCAAGCAAGAGATAATTATCAATGCACACTGAACGTACAATGATTGTATTGACTTACTTTTTTGCTTTTAAAGTTTTCCATTTACAAGTTTCAACAGTATGAACCGTTTTTGCTCAACAAGAAATGATTCCGTTAGATTCAATGTTATTCCTTGAATGCTTGACAAAAATACCTGACACTTATTAAAGCTTGAAATCCGAGATAATTGATTTTTCAGTCTTTCTTTCTGTTTCTATATTTTTTACATTTACTAAATTCAAAGGAAATTGTCGGCAAAGATTCAAACTTGAGTCCAAAATTTACATACATTGCAATTACACAGTTTAAAGGATGTATTTTTTTTCCAATCCTGTGAATATTATGTATAAGAAATTTATCAATGTGCTGTTTAAATATCATCTTAAAATGTTTTCGATGCAAAACCGGCCAGTTCTAAACAAAAAGTCAATTCTTATGCACCAACAGCAATACTAAAATCACATCTATGGGAAAGCTTCTTAGAGCAACAGGAATTTGTAGAAAGAAAAGATTTTGCATCATTTTCTGCGCTGTAGTCATAGGAATTGGGTATTACTATAAGCTCGTTGTTATGGGTAAAAAAAAAGACTTAAAATTTAAAATAAATTGCGCTTCAAAGATGAAAACATATCTTTAGTAAAACCTTTTTATGTTTTTTGTTTATCTCTGTGTTAAATGTACTTCCCGGGTCAGGTAGCAACGTTTAATTTGAAAGCAAGTACCTGAAGACAAGTTCCCTGCACCTCAAATTAGTCGCTAGGTGGAAATTTCTTCCAAAATTTTTTGCTATGTGTAAATGCTTTTGTATTAGATTTTGAAAATGATAAATGCATTGTGTTATTTAAACAGTTTTTGGACTTTTTAAGGTGCTATCACATTAACGAAAATAATTATGTATCAAGTATTCCTCCTCCCCCCCCCCGACTTTGAGAAATCAATGTATTTACGCATATGTGGACGTACTTTTTGTTGTTTTCTGGTGAAATTGTATTATGTTTTTACCCTTTGCCCCCCCCCCCTAAAAAACTTGAAATGACGTCCATGGAGACACTTCATATTTTGTTCAGACTTTTTCACCAGTCATCGCGTAAGCTACATTCTAGTTAATGAATCCCTAAGTCTTTAAAAAGCACAACGTTAGAAGTATTCACAACGAAAGCCAACGGTAAAATCAATATATAATACTGACAATAAAAATCAAAAAATTTAAAAATTAATATAAAATTAAAAATTAACTCAAACTTTAAGTAATTAAATAATACTTACGAACCAACGAAGTGATTTATTTCAGTAAGTAATCAATTTCTCATTTTTTTTTACCTCGTTATCCTCACCTTTCATTTTAGAGTTATTGAGACCCAAAAGAATTGCGCCCTATAAGTTGAGGATCGCTAATGTTACTACAAAGAAGAATCGCCGCAATCTAGTCTTCCTTCATTCAAAAATTCAGCTGCGTATAAACAAAAAGAGGAACATAAATGTGAGTAAAATTTTCAGTGAAGGAACAACTATACCTGCTTAAAACATACAACATTAGATACAAAATTGTTTGCTAAATTATCCGAAACAAAAAGAGATCTCAACAATTACTCCTTGCTTACGTTTTGGTTTAAGTTGAGTAAGGAAATATGTTCTCCACATTTACATATCTAAACTCAAATCTTGAGAACATTCCTACAGTTACATGCGGAGAATTTTGCATTTTAAGACTCTTCTTAGCAAAATGATGGCAATTACAAAACGCAACCCGTTGTCTTGAACTTCATTACGATTTTGCTTGTATGAAGCAACATCCTGCATAAGTACATTTATGCTTATAATTTTGTGTAAGTACGGCTGTAATTTATGCTGAACATACTTTAAGATATGGTTTTAGTTGAAGTTTCGAAATATTGACACAAATTAAACATTTCAGAAATACTGCCCGAAATAACAAGCACCTGATCTTTTAAAGGATAATGTTTACATTTATAGTACCGTAAAATGGGGTTAATCGGAACACTTTTCAGCTTTGATTGTAAAAAAAGCAGTTGAAAGATTTTTTTTTAATTTGATATTTTGGGTAAAAACTTCGGTCTTGCTTTACTTTTGATATTCCAAGCAAAGACAAAAGATTTTGAGCAATTATTATTAAAATATATAGCAAATTATGGGTGTTCCGAATCACCCCGCTGATAGGGGTCAATCGGAACACTTGTTAAATTTTTTATTTTTTTCAATTTAATCTGTAATAGGTCTCACAAACATGAGTAATATTGATGGGGGAGAATAAGAACAGATAATTACTGTCAAATAAATGTATAATTTCAGTACCAGTAAAAAGGTTATAATTTGTGAAAATTCAAAATAATTTTGAACTTATGAAAAATGAAAAGTAATTTTAAGAAAAGCTTTTGAATTGAAATGCAAAGATTTAACATGAATGGAAGTCACTCATGTCGTCCACAAATATGTACTTGTCCTTGAAACTAGCAATTGTGACTTGGCTTAAGTTTTTTCATAACATCTCCTGGGATGAACTCTGCCTTTTCTTTAGTTTTTTGAAATGTCTGGGTTTCGGGGATTGTCCTGAAAGATTTTTTCGCTTATTCATCACTGTCTGTGTGCTGGACGTTTACTACATAAAGTCTATGTGACTTTCTCCCTTTTATTTTAAGTAAAAAAAAAGTCTCCTGGAGAAAAAATCTTTTGAAATCTGTAACTTTTGTCATTCTAAGATCTAGTTGCTCACGAGAAGGGATAAACAGTAATAAATCCTTGTCCCTGTCTTGATTAGAAGAATTGGGGTTAGAATCTTGATTTTTCAAACAATTTCCTTCAAATAAGTTTGAATTGGAACAACAGAACTAAGTGTTCCGATTCACCCCGCAAATTTTTTTCCCATGGCATTTTTCAGAATTCTTCACTTTTATGACACAATTTATAAAAAATGTAAATTCTAATGTGGTATTCTGTTGTTCAGATACATGTATAATTGAAACTTACCACTCATAGTTTTTAAATATAAGAAGGTTTGTTCTTGCATATGAAGTTTTGCAGTCTATGAAAATGTGATGTTTTCTAGCATTCAACGTGCAGCCCTCTTTAGAAGCCAGTAGCGTTGCCAGATTGACAAAAGTATTTTTTTTCCTACTTCCTATGATCTTACCTTTCTAAAAAAAAAATTCATGGCGAAAAATACCCAATAGTATATTTATGAAGAATTTCTTTGTACGGTTGGGAAGTTTTGTTCCGATTGACCCCGCTGTTCCTATACACCCCATTTTACGGTAGTTCTAGTTATCTAGTAGAAACTAAAAGGAATTGGTAGTGTTATATTTATGTAAAACGAATCCCTGTTATAAAATTACTTTGTGATGTAAATGTAATTTAGTCAAATTTTGTAGGTGTCCTTCAAACATATTCAAAGGATATTTATCATTTTTAACTAGCTTTCGAAGTTTTAAATCATATAAGGAAGAAAAAAAAACCTGAACAAACGTCATACGTTGAAACGAAATATTTTATAATGAAGGTAAATAACTGACGTGTTTTAATGTTTTAATTCCTTCACTAACCTAATATTTAGTTTAACATAACTACAAGTTGACCAAAAGGGTTTAACTAGCAAGATTAATTACTTCTACAATAGATTCTCTCTATAAGATGGTTTTGATGACACTTGTTTCTGGACTGTTGGTCCTAGTCTAACCTTGGAAGAGCAGGCAGGAAAAGGTACGATTAAGACCATTTACTTGTAACACAATGATTATATTGATGTCAGTTAATTTTCCGTTTCTAGTTGTTGAACATGATTAGTGCTGGCAATCTGCTTATTTTATATAAATAAGACCTGGTTGAATTAGCTCAATTCTTAATTTTAACTTTGCTCAAAACGCCGACAGAGTGGTATAGTGGTTAAGACGCTGGCCTCTTACGCCCCAAAGCGCGGGTTCGAACCCGGCTCCAGTCGGTGGATTTTCATGATGCAGAAAATCGACAGCGCTCATGTCGTATGATTATGCGGCATGTAAAAGATCCCTCGAGTACTTGTTTGGCTTATAGTATCTCTTGGCAAAATTAAATTCCTAGTGCAGTTTCGCATCAAATAGAGCCCAGGTGCCTCCATCTATTGGGGAAACTGGGCGTCAAAAATACTTGTGGCAATGGTATCCCACCGATGGTGGTGCCACATGAAAGAGTGGATGCCGCTTTGGGGAATGCATAAGGTCTGCAAATGGCAAGAAGCTAAACGCAGCCCATTTGAAACAAACAACTTTGCTCAAAACGATGTACATAGAAATATGAATTTTCATTGACCTAAACACAACACAGCTAGAGCCAAAATGTAAATCAGAAACTTAAAAATTTGAAGACGAAAAGAAAATCTCAATAGGAAACAATTTTTAGCAAATTTTGTGGGACAATATCAAGTTTATGGATGCTACTTTATTTTTCCTTAAAATAGTATAAAACAGTAAAAAAAGTAAAGTTAAATTTGACTTGGGTCAACTTAACCTACCATCTCTAATGCTATTAAACAATGATTTTGTTATTTTAGCTCTGAATATGAAAAGGCGTTTATTTTAAGAAAGCAAGATACGGACATATCAATAAAAAAATTGAGCATTGATATAGTAAAAAATGGCAATATTGTTGTTTAAACTGCATTCGCAAACCAAATATTAGAATTTTTAAGGAATTCCTTAGCAAATTTCATTCGAACGAAAAAGAGAAGCCATTAAGAGTTAATTATTGAGTTTTCATAAAATTATGCACGCATCAACGCACTATTGACTATTCGACAAGGAGTAAGCACTCGCGTTTGCTCTTAGTGTGTTTTGACCCTGCGTTATTAATGTAAAACAGATGCAATTGTTTTATCGGAAAATCATTAAAAGATCTTTTGTCACACATGAAGCATGCCATTTATGATCGATATTGAACAGTAGTATTTTGAAAATGCATTCTTTAAATTAATTGATTTTAAATTGAGAACGCATGACTCATGAAGTGTTTATTTAAGGGACATATCGAAAAGTTATAAATGCTCTTTAGCTCTATGAAGATTGTTCATCAATTTTTAGTAGTTGTTTTCAGTGTTATGTTTTTATTTTGTGGTGTTATTGTGAAATCATGCAAAGCAATAAATGCAGATAGCGACAAAATAATACGAAAACCTCTGAAGCAAAAGAAAGGATTTATCAAAAGATGGTTGGACTGCCTTTGACTTAACTATAGATTGTATTTGACGTGGTATGTAGTCATAGCGGTATTAGAGAAAAGTGGGATTGCTTTCCATTTTTCAAAAGTATTGTTTTGGAAAAAGCATAGTCAAAAACATGAGGGGAATTACTTTTTTCTGTGTTTTGACTCATTTTCTTTCTTTTAAAAAATATCTTAAAAGACGTTCAGCCGCTGTGTTTTTTATTTATTTATTATTTATTGCTGACATTACAAGTGGATAAAACGTTCCAAGTGCTGCCACTTTATAGACCAGATGGCAGTTTGGTTATTCTTCCTGAGCTGGGGTAACCATATGCAAAAACAAATCGGCGCATGCGTCTTCGTGGCTTTTTGCCAAAATGTCTCCACTAGAAACGTATTACAAAACATCGCCTTGTGTTAGAAATCAGATTTTTAAAAAAATAACTGTCTGGAAAATTAAAATAAAAATACGTAGATTGTAGACCCATGTTTTTTTTTTTTGCTTCTTCTATTAATATTAGTGATCCAGAGTAGTACTTTTGACTGAAGAAAGAACCCCCAAATTAAACAGTCAAATTGTTCCTCCTGGAGAACAGTCTTTTAGTCCGAAAGCGTAGAACTTGGAGGAAATAGACTACAGGAATTCGAACTCAAATGCCCTCATAGATGTTCATTAATAACTTAAGGTCATACACCTCATATTCAAAATATTAGAATAATAACATTTTTTTTTACAAGTTGAAAATATCGTTTGGTAATGCAATGTTTTTAAATGCAAATATGCAAACGACGATTTTATTTAAGATTAGCGGTACCCGCACGGCTTTGCCCGTGGTATAAAATTAAAAGTTCATTTGTAAAATAATTGATATAGCAGAAAAAATGCTCTATTTTAGTTTTACTCAACTATAATTCCTTCAAAGTGATATAAAGATCTGATATGGACCCCACACTACTTAATTTTACGTGTAAATTTCTTAGTAGATGCCTTAAGTGCTAAAATAGTGCTTGGAGTGAGCAAGATAACAATTCAAACATTTGTATCCCTAGTTTGCTACGAAACAATGCAAAAAAATGTTTTACAATGATTAATCTCCTAAATATCGTCGATTTTAACATCATTCAGTGGATTTTTAGCAAAATATCGCCAACAGCGCCAAATTGAGCCTAAATCAAAAAAAAAAAAAAATTTTTTCGCCAATTGGCGTCAAATACTTGGCGATCAAAAGCTTGCCGATATATCGCCAAGTGGTCGTGCCAATTCATATCACTTTTGTTAACCAATTCATATCACCTTGCATTGAAAACACTGACTGATTTACCCGATAAATGGGGTAAAACACCCCCTTGGAACATTCGAATGCAACCCCAAGGGAGATGGACAAAAATAAGCCAAAAGAGAAAATAAGAACAATTTTGTTGATAACAGGAACAAACAGAAATCTTACCAAAGTTTAAAAGAAGAAGAAAGTTTTCTTTCCTAGCTTAAAAAACAAAACAATACATTTTCCGAAATGAAACACTTTAAAAAAACGATGCAATATCGCAATTGATACGATATTTCGTTAATCTGTGCTTTAGGTACCCTTTTCTCGCTAAATGAACGATAGGCGCGCCAAGCATGGTAACCCTAGCTATTTTGCGCAGTTGACTTTTTGAAAACGCGCCAAGCAGGGTCCCAAAGCATCTTCACCGGGAAAAAGACAGGGTTGCCGGAGAATTGGAACAAAAAAATACTACGCCTCCTCTAAAAAAAAATATTACAAAATACTACTGTTTCCAAACGTTGCCAAAATCAATATTGCTGAAATGCGAAATCTATGAAAATGAAAAAAAAAAAAAAAAATCCGCCAAATCTTTTAATTAAGTCATTAGTGTATTGGAAACAGGGTTGCCAGAAAAATACTACGCTCCTTATTTGGGCCGAAAAAATACTACCGTAGAATCAAAAATACTACGTCTGGCCGTAGCCTACGAAGATTGACGCTGGCAACCCTGGAAAAAGAACGAAACAAAAATAAGTATGAACACGTAACCATAGTAACAACATGAAAAGTTGACTTCCGTTGATAAAATAATTCATTTTATCCCTCTTTTCAAACAAATTTTATTCTAAAGCTCAACCATTTTAGAATCGTTTGGCTTGCTTTACTGAAGGTAAGCCTTGAATTTCGGGATTCTAAAAACAATTGTTACAGCTCTCCTGATGATTGTAGAAACTTCGAAAAAACTTCATTTTGTGCAGAAAATTTCAAGCTTTCGAATGACATAAGACTTGAAAATGTGTGTGAAATATTTCTTCCCTATTTTATCGAATTTCCGCTAAGAATTCGAATAGAAAAAGAACGAAATGGAATTTTCGAAAAATCGCTTCGAGGTGCAAAACTACATGCTACAAACTAATTTTGTGCCAAGTGGCATGAAATTCGACCGAACGGTTTTGGCGCTACGCGCGTAACAGACAGACAGAAAGAGAGACAAACTTTCAGCTTTATTATTAGTAGAGACTTATTGTTGATTTAACTTATTTATTATCTTGGAATTAATATCATATTTGAAGAGATGAATATAAAAAAAAAATATTTTGAAATGTCAAAATATTAGAATATTTCACATTAATTCTTATTTCATCATCACTAATTCATGATGGGTGGCATCATTGATAAAATGCAGACAATTTTATTTAAAATTAGAGATCTCTTTGCAGTTTGTTTGATTTTTGATCTTGAAATGGGTCGTATGAGGGATATTCCTGAATCAATTAAACTGTGTATAGTGGATTTGTACCGACACGGTAAAAAGCAATGTGATATTGCAATTTTTTATGCTGTTCGCAATCAAGCGGTAGCAATATACTAGCACAGTATTTGAAAAATGGAAATTTTCAAATTAATCGCCAAAATGGCGGTCGAAAACCAAAAATTTGAAATCTTGCACCGAAAATGGAAAGATGGAGAAATTGAAGTTTCTATGTTGACAACATTAAGACGTCTTCATAAATTTAAGTTTGAATCGCGGGTACCAAAAATAAAACCTCTCATGATTGTGAAACAAAAACGTACAAGATTGAATCGGTGTAAATCAAGACGTTTATGCAGCGAAGACGATTGGAAAAAAAATTATTCCCCTGATAACACAGTGACCCTAATGTGACGCTTTTGTGACCCCTCACACCCGTCACAAGCGCGGTCACAACCAAGTCGCCGCAACTTACGAATGTCCGACCGCGGTGACGTCACAATGCGACTTTACAGTGACGGCGCTTTGCGACCCAATTGCAACCACGGTCACCTAGTGCCGCTTTTGCGACGTCACATCGTAGTCACCGCAACCGATGCGACCAGTCAGTGGCCAAAGTGTGAAGTGAGAGCGACGTCACAAAGCGACTTTACAGTGACGGCGCCTGGCGACCCAATTGCAACAGCGGTCACCTAGTGCCGCTTTTGCGACGTACACAATACAGTCACGGTGTGACTGTGACGCTTGTGACTCGCAGTGACGTCACTGTGACTCTTTTGTGACACGTTGTGCTCTTAGGGTCAGTGTTAAAAGTATGCTTTGTGTTTCATATGGTCATCAAGGTATTGGAGTTTGGAGAATGCAGCAAGAAGCATTTGATAAAGAATGTCTTAAACGCCCAGTGAAATTTGCTGCTAGTGTGGCTAGTGAAATGATTTGGGGTTGCATGCGCGCAAAAGGACTTGGAAAGTTATGCATCGTCTACGAAAAGGTTAATTCTCAAATATATCAAGAAATATTGGATTATTGCATGATTCCTTCGTCAGAAGATTTGTTTGAAGATCATTTCATCTTTCAACGACATTTAGCTTTATCTCAAACATCAGTGTCGACTAAGAATTGGTTCAACCAGGACAACATTAATTTATTTCCTTGGCTACCAAAGTCACCAGACCTTAACCCCATCGAAAACTTGTGGCATATAATGAAGAAAAAACTCCGAGAAAATTCTTCTTCAAATAAAACTGAGTTAGTGGCACGTATAAAGTCTATTTAGTCTAATATTGATCGAAATGTTTGTAAGCAACTTGTTTGTAGCATTTCAAATCGATTGAATGGTGTTGTTAAAGCTAAAGGGGATGCTACAAAGTATTAACTGCCATTTACTTCATATTCATACCATAATATTTTGCATAAAATAAAAGATTCTAATATTTTGAACCAATGTTAATTTTATTCTAATAGTTTGATATTTTTCAGAAATCTATTGCAATATCTAATTTATTATTATTTTACGTATTGTTTACGTTAAAATATTATATAAGCATTCCAGATTTCATTTATAAGCAATTTAATTGCAATAACTTAGTATAAAAAATAAATCAATGGAACATTATTTCCATTTTATCACTTTTTCTTAATTATTCTAATATTTTGAATATGAGGTGTACAACACAAAAGCACAAAAGTAAAAGAATTGGCAGAAACGTGTTTCGGCGTTACAAGGAGAACCCTTTTTTTCAATGAATGAGTTTATGAATGAAAAGACAAACTTCACTTGTTAGTAGAAAAGCACCTCTTTAGTTCCAATGCTCAACGTAATATGAATTAAAGGGGCAAGTGGATAAAGGTGATATGTGACTTTTTTTTTTTAATTTCTTGAAAAAGCTTTCAAAAAAATGTGTTATTTTTAATGGATTTTTCTCAACGGTAAAACGGGGTCATATTCTTAGTTGCTAACCATTTCCATAACAAAGGGAATATGATACTGATGGAACAATCACCTTCACCCATGGTAAAAAGTAAGTTTCAAAAATTGGCACATATCACCTTTATCCACTTCCCCTTCAATTATAAATAACAATACACAAACTTTAAAGTTTTCTAACTTTTATAAGTGTCTGCCTTATGTAAAGGTATTGTAACCACAACTTTGTGATTACTACACCTTTTACAGTGCCACTTTTTTTTCATGTGGTTGATCTAAT
>JAXGGA010022062.1:0-15605 GCA_038373865.1 Uloborus plumipes | reverse complement strand
GTTATAAACCACTGTTTTATTTCAAAAAGTTTAGCAGGTCCATATTGTAAATAGTTATAAGCCACGACTATTGAGCTTGAAAAGGCAACGAAATTGTTAACATATTACTGTACAAATTCCGAAACTGCCTTTCCAACTTTACAACGGGCATTTTAAGACTGAGTCACCCTTCCACCAAGTGCCATTGTGGAGTCAATGTTTCGTTCTTCTATTGATACGGTAGAAGTCACGTAAACCTGACTCCAACAAGCATTAGTTCACATTCACAAGTGTCCTCTGTCGCAAAAAAAAAAAAAAAATGCCTCTCATTTTATTTTGAAATGTAAAATGTAAGTTTCATGTGCTTTCTTTGCTGCAATAAAACTCATTTGCTCTTCCTTGTTTTGTATGTGTTTTTGTTTCAATCTTGATACGGATGGATTCATAGGCGTCTCGTACAGGGGGAAAGGAAAAGGGCCTTGGCCCCTCACTTTTTCAGAATAAAAAACTAATGATCGATGGAAATTCTTTTTTACTCAATGCATTATTTTTTTATGAAAATAAAAGCTGCAAATTCCAAAAGATAGACTTTTCCCAGGTTATTTATAAGAATGGAACTTAGAATCGGAAGGCGGATATCTAGGGTGGCCACTCGTCCTAACTTTTGAAGCCATATTTCGCATTTTTTAATAGGTCATTTAACAACCAGTGTTAAAATCCAACAGTAAAACAAATTTCTAAGATAAAAGGCTTCAAAGGTGTTGCCTCCTATTCCCCCCCCCCCCCATGCTTTTTGACCCCCTCCCTTTTTTTTGCTGCACCAGCCGCCTATGGATGGATAAAAATGCAATGCAACTAAAGTATGACCTTAAGATTAGGGCGTATAGGGCCGTTGTGGCCAGATCGGTAAGGCGTCGGACTCGTAACCAGAGAGTCCCGGGCTCGATCCTAGCCGATCAAAGATCCACCATCGTCAGTAATGGTGGCTGGGCGACGTTAAATAAGGGTCGTGGTCACAAAGTCCTCCAAGTGAAATAATACCTCTAGGGGTGCTGGACCAGGGGTTTGCTCGACTTCTGGTCTGGATCAAAAAGGAGCGCCTCATCCCGGATAAAACACGAGTTATGGTAGGTACGCGGGTACCTGGAGTGTGAAGTGAAGAGGGCGATTGTGACGTGTGAACCAATTGGAAAAGCTTATGTTGGCGTTTTAGTGGAGATAAGATTTGAAGTTACTCAGTTTTGCATATTACCAGTGTCTGCCTAACATACAGATCCTACTAATCCATGGACCTGGGCACCAGTGTAGAGATTTTTTTATTTCCTTATAGAAAACTATTCTTTGAATATGTGCAGATTTTCTTGGAAGCGCTCCGCCAATTTTTATCATTATTGGGACATCATCTTGTCTTGATCGGATGCTGCGTTTAATGGTCTTTCTCCTGTCATTCATTACGCCGTAGCATGTTTAGCTTGTCGACTATTATTTATCACGCATTTAGTGCAATAACTCTCAAGTAGTGAATTGATAAATTATGTGTTATGCCTTTATCCCTGTCAATGAAGACAAAGAACGATCAAATGTCGGAACAAATTTGGGACTAAACCAACAGCCCAGTTATGACATCCTGAGACTGCCGTTTCATCGTTGTTATGGACTCATCAGTCAGGAATAGTTAGTAACTGAGCCGGAAGCAGATTACCTCTCATAGAAGCAGATTTTTTTTTTTTTTTTCAAACTTGTAGATAAAATTTTAGCAAGCGCCCATAAACAATAGCGCGGTTCGACGCTAAAAATAAAGGCAAAAAGCTGCGGTAATAGCCAGTATATTGCATATCACTAATATTTATCATTTCTGGAATTTTATTTATTACTTTTAAAGTAATTTTGGCTTCAGTGAAAGGGCATCTGCCCCCCAACTCGGATACTGACTATTCTTGACTGATGAGTCCTTAACTAACACGAAACTCTTGTCTCAGGTCGTCATAACAGGGCTGTTGGTAAATTGTTTGTGGTCCTGATTTTACCTTGGCCCATGAGACGTAACTTACCGTAGACCTAAGGACTTTTCACTACCTCAACCCACCCTCTTAGTATCACGCCTTAGGTGTAGATTAGGGACTAGCTGAACTGTTGCTAGTTGTTAGTATATTAAGAGAGGAATATTTACTTTAAATTCCACACTCATCCCTCTTGAGTACCTCCCTCCCCACCTCCTCTCAAGTATAAAATTACTAGCTTTTAAATAAACGAACGTTTTTTCATTACAAAATTATTTTTTTTTTACAAAAAATGTATTTTTTTTCTATGTATTTTTTGTAAAAAAAGTTTTTACATTTCGCCTCAAAGGACTCAACTGTTCTGTTAAGACAAAGAATAGAGAATGACATTGGCAAAAAAAATATTTCAATATGTTGTTGGCTGAGGAAGTTATGACCGTTTGAATATCGGTAAAATATGACATTTTACATATTTCGGCCTTAAGCAACTAAAAGCACGTTGAACTTTCCTCCGTTGTGTATACATTATTTTAAAGTGCTTACACTGGTCTTTCAAACGACACTACTTTTGCCGTGCCAACTGAAACGTACAAGCTGTTTTTGGACCTCAAAAACGCTAAAAAACGTCAAAAATGCCTTGTTTTGAGGGCCTTCACTGACCTTACTGCAACAACTTACCACTTATTTAACATTCATTTTGTAAAGTTTCAACCTTCTATATTCCATATACAAAAATAAAATTGGAGTTAAACAGTTCCTGGTAAGAGTTTTGGCTCACAGCAACTTCCATGTCTTGAAATCCGCTTAGTTTTTGATGCCGCACCTTCATATTTAGGGGTCCATAAAAACTAAACAACTCAACTTTAGAGCAAAACATTCTGAATTTAGTCTTTCAATAAGATAATAAACATTTGGTAATTTTTGGGAGAAAATCAGAGAGGTCATGAATCACCTCATAATGCTAGGCGTGACAGTTTCTCAGATTCTTGCTCTTAAATTTCATTTTATTTAATTTAAAAATAATGAATATACTCTAATTAAGTAATTTAAGTCATACTTAATCAAAATTATTTTAGGATTAAAAACTCGTAAACTTCACACATTTTTTAAGCGGAATAATATGACAAATAAGAAATCACTTTTGTTATTATTTTTATATACATAATACTTTTTCGTAATTCAATCAATTACGTCATTTTGCTTAATTTTTGCTTTTTTAAAGATGAAATTTTGGGAACTTCTCAGACCTGATATATATTTATCGACTTTTATTTAAAACTGAACTTTTCACTTAGTTTATTATTAGTTTTCAATCAAATACCTGAATGGTCTCAATTCACCTGACGTCATTGCGGGTTTGACCGCCCGCTAAGCGGCATCTAGTAGATGAAAATTCGGTTCTTTGGTGTCTGTTAACATGCGTACCTTTTCAGCTCAACAAACTCCTTTTCTATTAAAAAGATAAGTCTTTTGAACGTTTTTACATATTAGTAATATAACGGAATGATGATTGACTCATTTGGTGCCAAATATTCTATTAATAAGCGTATTTTCCTGATATAAAGTCTTCTAGCTCCTCCTAAAAAAGTAAGTGAAACGTTCTTTTCTTTTTCCTTCCCTTTTTTCATAATTTTCAAGCAATCTTAAGCCGCTATAGACCTTACACATGGTCATTATGTATAAAATACCAGTTATTATTAAATAAAACTAATTTCTTCAGCAGTTAACACCAATAGATCGTTATTAGGTCGGCGACATCGATGTCGATATTTTGGAAACATCGATGTTTTTCTAGGAACATTGATGTTTGTGGTTCGATGTTTTTCCAACATCGATGTCGATATTTTGGAAACATCGATGTTTTTCTAGGAACATTGATGTTTGTGGTTCGATGTTTTTCCAACATCGATGTTTTGGGTTCGATGTTATTTTCGATGTCGATGTTTTATATTCCAGCAAAGAAAGACAAAGAAAAATATACGATAAGCATAATTATTAAAAAGTTTTCCTCTTTTATCAGAAGTTGCAATATTAATCTCATTGGAAAAATATTTCTCTGATTATTATCGATACTTTTTTCTCGGTGTTTCTGAAACATCTCTGATTTACTTTCGCCATTTTGTTTTCAATGCCTGTTGATGATCGTTATTTCGCGTTCAATGTTTTTTTCTTCTTCTTTCAATGTCCGTTTTGCATTTCAGCAAAAAACAGTACAAATATGGGATGAAAAATATTCATCTTTCTTCAACCACTAGTTGCAATATCTACCAAATTGGAAAAAAGTATTTTTTTTTTTAGCTAACGATGATTTACTGTCAATGATCTTTAAACATCGTTGATTTGCATTCGATATTTTTTTCGATGATGTTTTACATTTCAGCAAAAAAAAAAAAAATCATAAATATATGCGACAAAAAAAAAAAAAAAGTTACAGCTAATCAACAGTTGCAGTATATATCTTACTGAAAAAAAGTGTCTTCTTTGACATCGATTTCTTACGGATGATGTTTTTCCAGGAGACAAAAGAAAAATCTAATTAAGTGATACAAAGAGGCTCTTGTAATGGGGAGTAAGTAGTTAAAACAAAGAGATCGATGTTTTGGAACATCGGTGTTTGAAAACATCGATGTTTTTTGGTCGATGTATCAATACCGTCGATGTCCTTATTTTCCAATATCGATGTTTGGAAACATCGATGTTTTGCCTTCGATGTCGCACCCAGTGGGATTTTCACTTGTTCTGAACTTTTTGAGTCTTGAAAACTCCGAGGTGATGGAGAATAGTGAGGATCTTTGGTTGTTTATCGAAGTAATCCAAGTGTGAGTGTGCTTGGCCCAGCGGCTCATCCAGAGTTGCTTCTCGGGAGGAGCTAAGTAGCCCTCCTTCAGAAGGTTTTCGAATTTGAAGTCTTAGAGAAAAAAATATTTTAAAATATAATTTAAAAAAACTAAAAGTACGCTTTTAGAGTTAATCAAAGGCCGTGGTAGCCCGATCGGTAAGGAGTCGGACTCGTGACCGGAGGGACCCGGGTTCGATTCCAGCCGATCAAAGATCCACTCGTCTTGATTAATGGTGGCTGGGGGACGTTAAAAATGTCGTAGTCACAAAGTCCTCCAAGTGAAACGATACCTCTGGGGGTGCTGGGCCTAGGGTTTGCTCGATCCTAGGTTCTGGTTCAAAAAGAACAGAGCGCTCTTCAGGGTCCTATCCCGGTTGAACCACGAGTTGTGGTAGGTACTGGGGACCCTGGAGTCAGTAAAGTAAAGACTTAATCAAATATTTCATGATACTCCGATTTCCCTCTGATTTTCAAAACTATTTAATATTCGCTAAGTTTACACGCACTTATAATCCATCAACATGTAACATAGTTTAGCCTTTAGTATTAATAATAGTATTAAATATATTACTTTTATATTTGTAAATAACATGAATTTATTTTTTATTCCGAGTTACATACATACATACAAACAAACAAACCCACGTGTGAAACTAATAAAAGCGAATTAAAATTTTGGAGGGCTATCTCTCAGCAAATTTCCAAAAGACGCAATTTTAAACAGTTTGGTTTTATCAAGAGTGTTCCTTCACATGCTTCTGGGAGGGGCTCAAGCCCCTTAGTTTCGCCCCGTGGGTGCGCCACTGGCTCGAGAGCTTTGGTATAGTAGAATGCAACTTAACTTGACACTGAACGTCACTACGGGCGGAACCAATAAGAGCTCACAAGCAGGCGGCGATCTCCTCTAATTCGCCAAGTAGGCTGTGACGTTTTATCTAGCTCGTTCTTCATAGTCTAACGTCACGCTGACGTCACGATGCTGTTGTCAAGAAAGGTTGCGGTGTAGTATAAAAGGTTTTTTTTGGGGGGGGGGGTGATGTTTTTTTTTAGCAAGCCCATGCTCTGGTGATTCCGCGAAAATTTATTTTTAGTCTCCTTCATCAAATATTTATTTAGGTACATTTCTAAATAGACCAAAACAAATAAACGAAATTTGCACTATTTGAGAGAAATCGGCAAATAACTGATGAGAGAAGAAATCTCACTTGCTAGCTCTCATGTTACTCATTTAAACGTTAAGTTCCCTATCTTGCATGTGTGGTCTCATCATCATCCTTTTATCGGAAATTCTAAGGGCTCAAGTACAATTGTACCCTACACTGCAAGA
Organism: Uloborus plumipes; assembly: GCA_038373865.1. Taxonomy (NCBI): domain Eukaryota; kingdom Metazoa; phylum Arthropoda; class Arachnida; order Araneae; family Uloboridae; genus Uloborus; species Uloborus plumipes. The sequence goes on along the minus strand of JAXGGA010022062.1, from coordinate 9,460 downwards.
AATGCATGTTGTTTTTACAGTATAATATAGCCAATTTCATAGTAATCAACAGTAAAAATTTGTAATTTTACAGTAATAAAGTGTAAAATTGTTACATTTACAGTAATAAACTGTAAAATTGCTAATTTTACAAAAATAAACTAAAATTGCTAATTTAATAGTTGATTACAGTGCAATTTACAGTTTTAAACTGGAACCTCTGCTGCCAGTATTATACAGTTGTTTTTTCAGTATAATACAGCTAAACTTTACGGCAATGAACTGTAAAATTGCTCACTTTACAGTAAGAAACTGTAAAATTGCTAGTTTTACAGTTTATATTACTGTGCATTTTACGGTTTTAAATTGGAACCTCGGCTGCGACTATTATAGTGTAAAAACAACAGTTTATTTTTTGCAGTCCATTGTATTATCATAATTCTTTACTTGATACTTTTTAAGAAAGATGATTTAAGAAGCACAATTGCTTAGAATTGTGGTCAAACTCTTATCTGCCATACAAGCTGTTCAAACTGCTCTTAATGGCTCTAGCGTCATTAGAGTATATAAAACGTTTAATATACTGCCTTTAAGCATGTAGTTTACATCCTTTAACATACAATATTTTATTATGTCAAGCAATACGACGGAATTTTATTAACACTTTTATCGCTTTACGCGGTGTTTTAGAGAGAGATAACATAGAAAATAGCTTCATTCGTGAATACTGTATCACAGTCAAGTAACATACTGTTGCTTCATATGTCTGTCACCTGTTATCATTTAAAACTATGTTTTTTCCAGTGTTACTTATTACTGACAATTCACTTTATATTATGTTGTGTTATGGTTATTGGAAAGTTTTTTCAAACAAATCAAATGTTGAAAGGTTTTTTTTTTTTTTTTTGAATCAGAGATGGAATTATCATCATCATCACGGGATTTTTGCCACCTAGTAGTAAATTTAAAATCGATAAATTTTAGATTCCTCGATCGAATTTTAATAGATATCTCTATATATTAAAAAAAGGTAAGCTCAAAGATACTGTGGAAGGATGTTTGTGGCTGGCTGCGGTCCAGGAGGACCCAAAGTACCTACAGACTAGAAACTTGGTACAAAATGAGTTCGAGTCCCGTAGATTTGCACCTCGGAGCCATTTTTCTTAATTTCGAATTAGTTTTTTTTAAATTAATTTTTTAAACATAAATTTCACATCCTTCACCAAATTAGGGGGCAAAAAAATCCCCCCACGCCCTAACTTGATATATAGTTGGAGATATTTTTTTTCTTAAAAAGAAGACGTTTGTTCCATTTTTCTCCGTTAATTATAACAGGACATAGAAGTGATTCTAATTTAGCCATTTTTCAAGGCTCATCTCGAGCAAAATTATGTTACACTGAACCAAACTGTTCCGAAACTTTTTCAACAAGGTCGTGTTCGACAAACGAAACCGGTGACTCTTCGTTTTGTTTATAGCTCTTGAATTCCTGCCTTAATTCAACAAAATATACACAATTGCTTTTATGGCATATTATCTTTACTTTTTTTTTAAAATATTTAAGAAATGTTGTCATTATTCTTACAGTATTTTATTTTGTTTACGTGATTTCATATGAATTACATCGGGTATTTCAGTTTTTTTTTCTGTGAGGGAAAGGAACTGGATTTTCTGTTTGGAATAGATATTTTACTCTGCTTTTTAATTATGAAACATTTTTTTCATTTTTTAATGTCAGTTATTTTTTGACGAATTATTTTAAATTGTTAAGTAACGAGGCTTTTAAAGGGTATGTGAGCATTTCAGAGAAAGAAAATGGTTATTTTGCATCAAGAGGGGGAGGGGTATTATATTTTCTTCTTCAGCGGGGACGCCGTATTCGGTGGCATATAGTCGATTTAACACCAAACCACCAGAAGCAGGTTGGTGATCGAATCGCCGAAGGCGGTGATGTAATCGTCGCAGGCGACGAACGTGTGTTGATGAGCAAAGCTAGCAAGGGGCGGAGCTGCCAGTTTTAAAAAAAAAAAAGACTTTTGAAGCAAAATAGCTTGAAGTGACATCTTGGATACGAGACAAATTTTCAAGTTTTTGTGTGATATAAAGTGTTTTAGAGAGAGGAAGAAAGGGAAACACGATTGCGTCACCCATAATACTCACCTGACATTGCTGCTACTGATTTCCTTTTATTGCGATCTATACATGATAAAAAAAAAAATTGAAAAATCGGTTTGGTATCCTAGATGCCATTTCAAGCTATTTCGCTCTAAAAATCAAGTTTTTAAAAATCTATCTGGGATGTAAAATGTATTACTATGTCAAAAGGCCTTTGATGCCGAGAATAATTACATCATTGATTTAATTGATTTAAAATAAAAACACTTTTGACAATTGATTTGTTAAGGGGTTACATTACCTTTCTAACAAATTTCTTTAATTTAAGTGAAAAAGTTAATTCTTTGAAATATTTGTTTCTGCACTTGTTTAAAAATCAATAATTTGTTTTCAAACATCAAAAATTTTGAAAAATTTTTTTGAAAATTTGAAAAATGTAAGAAAATTTCAGTTTTTTTTAAACCCTAAGGCTTTTTTGTTTCTGCACTAATTTCAAAATTTCTTTTTGCGAAATGATCACAAGGAGAACCTCAATAAATCTGTGCATTCATTTTCTTATATTTTGATTAGAAAATATTTTGTGACCTTTTATGTAAAAAAATCTTAGAAAATTTTGTTCTTCGAGGTTTAACAAACTAAAATTTTTTGTAATTTATAAAACGCTTATTCAATGCACAGTTTTGTTAAATATATTATCCTGAGTACAAAAAATATTGCTTTAAAGTTATATCTTTAATAGAAAAAATTCCTTAGCATTTCTAGTATCATAGAAACACTAAAAACTGATCACCGAAAAAAAGCACTTTAAAGTTCGGCTTTTCCATTAGAACACATAGCATGTATGCCCTAAAGTCACTCATAACTTTTTAAATAACTTAGCTGGAACAATGCTGTTTTTTTCTGAGTATTTTAAATAACTTTTACTTTTGAAATAAGCAATAAAATTTTTTTTGGTCTTTTGGTCATTTTTGAGGTACTGTAACCCCTTAAAAACGCTGCTTGGTAAAAGAAGAAATACAATGTTTCATAAAGCATAAAATTTACGATTCGTCAATGTACTGTCTAATCTTTTATCGTAAAACCATCCTCGCATTTGCGCATGCCTGAGAGCTCTTCGGATTTTCTCAAAATAGGGGGGGGGGGGATGCGAAGTAACATTCAACAGGAAGTAGGAAGCGAAAGCACCGGCAAGTGCGTCTCCTTATCCTATCACCCCTTTTTCAAATGGAAGCGATCGTGACTGCCAGGCGCGCAATACGCAGACAGACAGTAGCGTATAATTTCATTAGAACTATTTTTCAATACCCCGACAGAAAGCATATATTGTTACTTGCTTATTTATTTATGTTTTATTTTTTACCCACTGCAAAAATGTTGTAAGGACCTTTCGATCAACTCATATTTAATGACATCTATAAATGATGTCACACACTTTTTCAACATTTTTGACTTCCTTCATTCTTCTTTGTTACAGTCACTCTTTACCTAACCTCCACCAATGTGAGCGTGGGAAGGGGGGGGGGTTGCACCCTCTTCCTTTTTCAAAGAAAAAAAATATTTATTATTTGTTTAGTATTAACAGCAAAATTAAAATAATATTTTTTAATGGTGAAAATTAATTTCATTTTTAAGGAAAAAGGAACTACAACCGAATGGCAAACAACAAATTGCAACACAAAAATACTACTTTCGTGTTTATGCAGGCCAGACATTTCAAATTTTTCCGTGGGAGGGGGTGTCAAAGGGTAAAAAGTCAACCCAATACAAATTTCATCCGAAAACAATAAAAACCACGCTTATATGTAAATAAAGATTTCTGAAAGTCAGAGAGGGGGTGGGGTAATTAATCCCTTTGACCCCTGAATGACGGCAGCGTGTTTATGTTCATGAGTGCCAGCAAGGGCTGTATTTTCACCCCTGACTTTTCAGGTTAAAGTTACCGTAAAATGGGGTGAATCGGAACACTTTTCAGCTTTGATTGCAAAAAAAGCAGTTAAAAGAATTTTTTTTAATTTGATTTTCTGGGTAAAAACTTCGGTCTTGCTTTACTTTTGATATTCCAAGCAAAGACAAAACATTTTGAGCAGTTATTATTAAAATATATAGGAAATTATGGGTGTTCCGAATCACCCCGCTGATAGGGGTCAATCGGAACACATGTTAAAAATTTTTTTTTTTTCAATTTAACCTGTAATAGGTCTCACAAACATGAGTAATGTTGATGGGGGAGAATAAGAACAGATAATTACTGTCAAATAAAAGTATAATTTCAATACCAGTAAACGTTTATGATTTGTCAAAAATCAAAATAATTTTGAACTTATGAAAAATTTAAATTAATTTTAAGAAATGCTTTTTAATTGAAATACAAAGCTTTAACAAACTGATGTTACTCATATCGTCCACAAATATGTACTTGTCCTTAAAGCAGCAATTGTGACTTGGCTTAAGTTTTTTCATAGCATCTTCTGGGATGAACCCTGCCTTTTCTTTAGTTTCTGGAAATCTCTAGGTTTTGGAGATTGTCCTGAAAGATTTTAACGCTTATTCATGTCTGTCTGTACTGGTCTTTTGCTATATAAAGTCTATATGACTTTTTCCCGCTTATTTTAAGCAAAAAGAAGTCTCCTGGAGAAAAAATCTTTTGAAATCTGCAACTTTTTGTCATTGTAAGATCTAGTTGCTCACGAGAAGGGATAAACAGTAATAAATCCTTGTCCTTGTCTTGATTAGAAGAATTGGGGTCAAAATCTTGATTTTGCAAACAGTTTCCTTCAAATAAGTGTGAATTGGAACAACAGAACAAAGTGTTCCGATTCACCCCGCAATTTTTTTTCCTATGGCATTTTTCAGAATTCTTCCTTTTTAGCCTACTTTCCCGTTAAAAATAAAAGAGACGAAAAAAGCATTAAAATTGGCTTAATGCATCTAAAAAATGTCGCCAAGTCCAAAAAATATCGCCAAGTCCAAAAAATATCGCCAAGTTCAAAAAATATCGCCAAGTAAAAAAAAGTCAAAAAGAAACAAAAAAATGAAATAAATATCGAGAAATTAAAAATTTGAAAGTAGGGTATTGAGATGGGGAATTTGTGTGTCGGTCGGTCTGTCGGTCGGTCTGTCGGTCTGTCTGTCCCCCCCTAATAACTTTTGAATGAACATTCCGATTTGGACAAACTTTTTTTTGTTGGAAAGATCTCGGCGAGTACAGCTCATTCCCATATTTGATTTTTCGATTTGAACAATTTTTGGTTCAAATTTGAGCCGTTCAAACAACCGGTCCCGCGATACTAACTTTTGAATGAACAGTCCGATTTTAACAAACTTTTTTTTGTTCGAAAGGTCTTTTCAAGGATACTTCATTCCCGTATCTACATTTTCGATTTGAACAATTTTTCGTTCAACATTGAACCGTTTAAACAAGCTGTCACCTCTAATAACTTTTGAGTGAACAGTCCAACTTAAACGAGCCCAAAAAATATCGCCAAGCCTAAAAAATATCGCCAAGTCTAAAAAATATCGCCAAGTCCAAAAAATATCGCCAAGTCCAAAAAATATCGCCAAGTCCAAAAAATATCGCCAAGTCCAAAAATATCGCCAAGCCCAAAAAATATCGCCAAGTCCAAAAAATATCGCCAAGTCCAAAAAATATCGCCAAGTCCAAAAAATATCGCCAAGCCCAAAAAATATCGCCAAGTCCAAAAAATATCGCCAAGCCCAAAAAATATCGCCAAGCCCAAAAAATATCGCCAAGCCCAAAAAATATCGCCAAGTCCAAAAAATATCGCCAAGTTAAAAAAAATATCGCCAAGTCCAAAAAATATCGCCAAGTTAAAAAAATATCGCCAAGTCCAAAAAATATCGCCAAGTCCAAAAAATATCGCCAAGTCCAAAAAATATCGCCAAGCCCAAAAAATATTGCCAAGTCCAAAAAATATCGCCAAGCCCAAAAAATATCGCCAAGTCCAAAAAATATCGCCAAGCCCAAAAAATATCGCCAAGCCCAAAAAATATCGCCAGGTCCAAAAAATATCGCCAAGTTAAAAAAAATATCGCCAAGTCCAAAAAATATCGCCAGGTTAAAAAAATAAAAAGGTAAAATGAATATCGAAAAATTAAAAATTTGAAAGTAGGGTATTGAGATGGGGAATTTGTGTGTCGGTCTGTCGGTCGGTCTGTCTGTCCCCCCCTAATAACTTTTGAATGAATATTCCGATTTGGACAAACTTTTTTTTGTTGGAAAGATCTCGGCGAGTACAGCTCATTCCCATATTTGATTTTTCGATTTGAACAATTTTTAGTTCAACTTTGAGCCGTTCAAACAACCTGTCCCGCGATGCTAACTTTTGAGTGAACAGTCCGATTGGAACAAACTTTTTTTTGTTCGTTAGATCTTTTCAAGGATACTTCATTCCTGTATCTACATTTTCGATTTGAACAATTTTTTGTTCAACATTGAACCGTTCAAGCAACCTTTCCCCCCTAATAACTTTTGAATGAACATTCCGATTTGAACAAACTTTTTTTTGCTGGATAGATCTCAGCGATTACAACTCATTCCCATATTTGATTTTTCGAGTTGAACAATTTTGGTTCAACATTGAACCGTTCAAGCAACCTTTCCCCCCTAATAACTTTTGAATGAACATTCAAATTGGAACAAACTTTTTTTTGTTGGAAAGATTTCGGCGAGTACAACTCATTCCCATATTTGATTTTTCGATTTGAACAATTTTTGGTTCAACTTTGAACCGTTCAAACAACCTGTCCCGCGATGCTAACTTTTGAGTGAACAGTCCGATTTCAACAAACTTTTTTTTGTTCGAAAGATCTTATCAAGGATACTTCATTCCCGTATTTACATTTCCGAATTGAACAATTTTTCGTTCAACATTGAACCGCTCAAGCAAGCTGTCACCCCTAATAATTTTTGAGTGTACAGTCCGATTTAAATAAACTTTTTTTTTTGTTCGAAGGATCTCAGCAAGGATACTTCATTACAGTATTTAAATTTTCAATTTGAACATTTTTTCGTTCAACATTGAACCGTTCAAGCAACCTTTCCCCACCTAATAACTTCTGAGTGAACCATCCGAATGGAATAAACTTTTTTTTGTTTGAAAGATCTCGGAGAGGTTCATTCCCTTATTTCGCTTTTTGGTTTGAACCATTTTTCGTTCAATATTGAACCGTTCAGAAAAAAATTTAACATTAGCGCCTACGGGGAATTTAAGTTGAATGTTGATCCTGGAACTTAAAGTCGGATTTCCTTCAAACTAACTTTGTAAAAAAAATGGTTTTGATAAATAATGTTTGTAAAGTACTTTTCTGAATAATCTTCTGTGAGGACTCTGATTCCGACTCCGACTCCACAAACATGGCGGAACTGCAGGCTCAGAAAAAAATGACTGACTGTGCAGACGATTTTTTGTTTATTTATTCATTTGTGTTATTGTATTTATTACTATTATTTTTTTTTGGCAGACGATTTTTTTTGTAACAAAAGTGTTTCATTCACGAGGGCATTTTATTCTTTATTTATATTTAACAACTGGCAACGGTTTAAAAGTGAAAATCGAGACATTTTATCGACGGACGAGTTTTTTTTCCTTTCTTTGATAAAATGTGTTTTGATGTACTTTGTACTTTTAATTTTTTTTTTTTTTTTGAAAACGATTGAGGAATTTTTCTGCGGAAGAACTGTAACAGTTACATTCTTTAAAAGGTGCGATAAAACTTCATTTATTCATTTATTTACTTTTTATGTCTCTATTTCATCTGATGAGAGGGGTATATTTTGCTTTTAGAAATCAGCTTTAAGTGCTAAAAAGGTATGTTGACATAATGTTTAGTCTCAGATGATCAGGAGAATAATGATCAGATGCTAGAATGCCGATGTCGATGTACGGGAAAGTAGGCTCGTTTAGTTCTTGACAGAACTTCTTGTTATGACACAATTTATAAAAAATGTAAATTCTAATGTGGTATTATGTTGTTCAGATACATGCATAATTGAAACATACCAGTCTTAGGTTTAAAATATAAGAAGGTTTGTTCTTGCATATGAAGTTTTGCAGTCTATGAAAATGGGATGTTTTCTAGCATTCCACGTGCAGCCCTCCTTAGAAGCCAGTAGCCTTTCCAGATTAACAAAAGTAATTTTTTCCTACTTCCTATGATCTTGCCTTTCTAAAAAAAAAAATTAATGGCGAAAAATACCCAATAGTATATTTATGAAGAATTTCTTTGTACGGTCGGGAAGTTTTGTTCCGATTGACCCCGCTGTTCCTATACACCCCATTTTACGGTAATTAATAGGGACAAACTACCAAGTATTTTAAAAGCTGCAAAATACATAACGAAAAATATTGACTTCACGTTTGTGGACATGAGCACCGGCAGGGTAGGGGGGTGCAAGGGATGTAGTCTTTTTACCTTCTGGTCTAAAAAAATAATATTAAGCAGTGATTTTAACAATATTTATAAATAATCTTAATATTCAATAAGTAAAATTTTAAATTTTTTTTAAGCATAAAACAAATTACAGTGCACTTAAAGTGCCAAAATACACCACGAGAAATATTAATCTCATGTTAATATCAATGTATCCTGGCAGGTAGGTGCATTAACTCCCTTGCTTTAAAAATGAAAATAATTTAATTAAAAAAGTACATATTATATATCTGTGGCTTAGTTCTAAAAGGGCCTCAGTCAAAAATGTTAGTTTCGAGAAAAAGGTGATGTTGAGTTTGAGATTTTTTAGAATGCTATAACTTTCTTATACTAAGATTCCCATTACAGTGAACTCTCACATATACACCGCCTCATTTATGCGCCTTTTTCACTTATACGATGATTTCCAGTGGTCCCAGCACATTCCATAGTAAAATAATGATAATATCATTCGTTTATGCCTCGCTCTAAAGATAGATATTTCACTTATGAGCCGAATTTTTCGAAAAATGTAAACAATTTAATTTATTTTCTTGAAAAATGAGCATGTTTCTTCACTTTCCTCTTTAATCCTTCTCTTTTATTGCTCACGGAAGGCATTTTTTCCACATGAACTAGAGTTCGGAGAGGGACAATTATCTATTATGGATCGTTTTAAAAGGACCAGTTTGTGATTAGGTATGCTACAATTTTTGTTTTCTCCTTAACACTGCAAGTAGGTTTCAGTAGTTGCCAAACCGCAGTAATATGACCATTTTCTATAGAAACATTCTTATTCATGCTCTCATTAGAACTTATGTTGCGTTTTAGACTTTTAAATAGGCTTGTTCACTTATGCGTCTCTCTCACTTATGCGCCTTTTTCTGTTGGTCCCTTGGGCCGGCGCATAAGTGAGAGTTCACTGTATTATTTTTTG